>CAUYRT010024016.1:0-50528 GCA_963574885.1 Lepilemur ruficaudatus
CTTCTCTTCTCTTCTCTTCTCTTCTCTTCTCTTCTCTTCTCTTTCCTTCCTTCCTTCCTTCCTTCCTTCCTTCCTTCCTTCTTTCCTTTGACTCATGCTGTTTTATTCCTATATATTTTTTAAAAGAAAGTATGCTTACATTTGCCTTTCTTTCTTTTCCCTCCTTCCTCTCTCTCTCTTTCTTTCTTTCTTTCTTTCTTTCTTTCTTTCTTTCTTTCTTTCTTTCTTTCTTTCTTTCTTTCTTTTCTTCCTTCCTTCCTTACTTCCTTCTTTCTTTCTTTCCTTTCTCTTTCTTTCTTTCCTTCCTTCCTTCCTTCCTTCCTTCCTTCCTTCTCTCTCTCTCTTTCTCTTTTTCTCTCTTCTTTTCTTTCTTTCAATAGATTTATGGGTACAAGTGGAGTTTTATAACATGAATATATTGTATAGTGGTGAAGTCTGGGCTTTTAGTGTGTCCATCACCCATATAGTGTTCATTGTACCCAATAGATAATTTTTCATCCTTTGCCACCTGCCCACCCACCCCCTTTTTGAGTCTCCAATGTCCATTATGTCACTCTGTATAATGATGTGTACCCACAGCTTAGCTCCCACTTATAAGTGAGAATATGTGGTATTTGGTTTTCTGTTCCTGAGTTATTCCACTTAGGGTAATGGCTTCAAGTTTCATCCAAGTTGCTGTAAAAGATATTATTTCATCTTTTATGGCTGAGTAGTATTCCACGGTATAAATATATCACATTTTCTTTATTTCCTCATCAGTTGATGAGCACTTAGGTTGATTCCATATCTTTGTGATTGTGCATTGTGCTGCAATAAACATACAAGTACATATGTCTTTTTTGATGTAATGTGTTCTTTTCCTTGGAGCAAATACCCAGTAGTAGGATTATTGGATCAAACAGTAGACCTACTTTTAGGTTTTTTTTAGGAATTTTCATACTGTTTTCCATAAAGGCTGTACTAATTTACATTCTCACCAATAGTGTATAAGCATTCTCTATTCACCACATCTGTATCAACATCTACTGTTTTTTAACTTTTTAATAATGGCCATTCTGACAGGGGTAAGGTGGTATCTTATGGATTTAATTTGCATTTTCCTGATGATTAGTGATATTGAGCACTTTTTCATCTTTGTTGGCCATTTGTATTTCTTTGGAAAAATGTTTGTTCATGGCATTTGCCCACTTCTTAATGGGCTTATGTGTTTTTCTCTTGCTGAGTTGTTTGGGTTCCTTGTAGATTCTTGACATCAGTCGTTTGTCAGATGCATAGTTTGCAAATATTTTCTCCCACTCTGTAGGCTGTCTCTTTACTCAGTTGATTATTTCTTTTGCTGTGCAAAAGCTTTTTAGTTTAATTCTTATTTTTCTATTTTTGGTTTTGTTGCTTTGTTTTTGGAGTCTTACTCATAAACTCTTTGCATAGGTCAATATCCAGAAGAATTTTTCTTAGGTTTCCTTCTGGAATTTTTATAGTTTCTGGTCTTACGGTTAAGTCATTAATCCATCTTGAATTAATTTTTATATATAGTGAGAGATAGGGATCCAGTTTCATTCTTCTGCATATGACTATCCATTTTTACAAGCAGCATTTATTGAATAGGGTGTCCCTTCCCCAGTGCATTTTTTTTTTTTTTTGCTTTGTAAAAGATCAGTTGATTGTAGGCATATGGCTTTATTTCTGAGTTATGTATGCTGTTCCATTGATCTATGTATCTGTTTTCATAACAGTACACTGTGCTGTTTTGGTTGTTATAGTTTTGTACTATAATTTGAAGTCAGGTAATGTGATGCCTCCAGTTTTATTCTTTTTGCTTAAAATTGCTTAGTTTATTTGGGCTCCTTTTTTATTCCATATGAATTTTAGGATGTTTTTGCCTAATTTTGTGAAAAATGACATTGGTATTTTGATAGCAATTGCATTGAATCTGTAGATTGCTTTGGACAGTATGGTCATTTTAACAATATTGATTTTTCCAATTGATGAGCATAGGATGTTTTTTCCATTTGTTTGTATCATCTAGGATTTCTTAAAATTATTTTTCCTTTTCCTAAGTAAAATTTTTAAGTGGAAAAACAAATCCAACACCCCTCATTGCAGTGTAAACTAAGCTCTAAAAGGTTCAGAGTCAAGAATCTCTTCAATTGTTCCCCAATGTAACAGAATACATAATGTCTCCCTCTATATTTAAGAAGTCTGACCATCTTCAGTATTTTGTCTTAAAAGTTGCTCTCCCAGATAAGAGGTGGACATGCTGATGAAATTCAAAATTCTTCCTGCTGTCCATTTTACACCTGATGTAACTGTATAGGTTGGCGCCTTGTACCACACCCATGATAAACACATCTAACCACTTTACTCTAAAGGAGAAGGTAGCATTAAAGGCAAACATCACCCATAGCACTGGATAGGCAGTAAGACCTAACCAAAAGATTCTTGATTCAGTCTCTGAAACAGTTTTATTCTCTTGAGGGGCTGCCTTCCTGGACTCAAACGGCCAATGGCTGTTTCCAATATGATTCCACCAATGTAGGCCAATCATTAGACTATCTGTGACACTCTTCACTGCCCAAAAGTGGTCAGCTAACACTTTTTATTTTATTTCTATGAGCTCTCCTCTGTAATATCCATTAAGTTACATGTACCACAAACCAAGTTGAAACACCAGCAAAAGGTATCATTGGTCACAGATTGTCCTTTGCCATGATTAGACAAAAATGATAGTCTCTACCCACTGAATGAGGGTTATTTTCTATAAATAGACCACTGCTTCCAGCCCAGATATAGTGTGCTCAAAGGCCATTCGAAAGTAACCTTGAACTGTTAGAATACTTTAGAATGGGTCTGCTGTCAACACAAGCATGATGTGATATATTGTTTACACAAATGTGATGCATTCCTAATAACTAAAAATGGAAAAATATAGAAAAACAGTGAATCCATCAAAAACGATGTTTGAGATATTTGGGCTTTGAGAACTTCACTTATAGTTTAGAAAAGAAAAAAAGATCACAGTGGATTTGGGAAAGCTCTAGTATTTTGGTCGTTGTTTTTTGCTTTTTGTTTTTAATCCCAATAAGCTGTATTTAGCAAAACTTCTTTTTAGTAGTCCTTAAATGTAGCTTTACAGTTGTACCCAATTCACAGATAATTTTGCAGTTAAGTATGTGCATTTTTTGTAAAAACTAGAAAGCACGTGTGTGTGTATGCTTGTGTCTAAAGTTAAGGTTTTCCTTTAATGGATCATAAAAGATCATAGAAGTCATGCATCCTTTCAAAGGCACAATTAATAGGATTAACACCACGGCCAAGAAAAAAGATCCCCCTGTTATGAAAATCACAGGGTACTGAGAATGCACACTTTTCCCCTCACATAAGATTTTTCATAGTTAATCTTTGTGAATCGATACGAGAGTATAATATGTACTTCATTTCACTATATTGATGCTTAGAATGGAATTTCATGTTTCCTGGCCTAAAGAACATTATCCCATTTTAAAGAACTTTCATTACATCTAGTATATACATTTATTGGGCACAGCCTGGCTCTGTCCAGAGTAGAATTTGTGGAAATCAGTGGGGCTTGGTCCACATCCATGCAGGTAACTCTCCTACGTTCAGAAAGTCCACTGGCCCATCAGCCCACTGACCTGAGTGCTTCTCCAATCAGCAGATAGGGGCAGGAAAAGAGGCAATTTCAGCTGCCCCGAGTGGAGCTGGAAGAGGAGCAGGTTGAGAGTACAGTGTTATATTTGATCCAGGTAAGGAAAAACAATGTGCCTGCAAATATGATTTTTGTCACAATCTCCATGTGTCTTAATTTCCTCATATATAAAATAGGAATAATGGTAATGTCTTCCTCATAGGTGTATGACAATGAAATGGGTTAATATATGCCAAGTTAGTAGAACACAGCGTGAGACACAGTAAATGCTACATAAATGAAGTGAATACTATTAAAATACTTGACTATCACAAAATGAGTTCTTGATAAGTGATAGTTATCACCTTCCCTTCTACAGTTACTTTTTTGTCTAGGATGAAATAAAGAAAACACCTTAAGCCAGACACTAATCCTTCTATTGCCATGGACCCAACTATAATGTGTACTAAGTCACATAATTAGTAAGTGATTAGAACAAGAACTTGAATCTAGATCTATCCATAGCCCAAGACACTGCTCTTTCAAATTCTTGTTTTTCTGCACTTTGGTATTTTGTTAGAACTATAAAGTAATGAAAAATGGTAGCTCCTTTGTTTGCAACAAGATCTATCAGTAGACAAGCCATTCACAAGGAGAGTCAGAACAGCACAAAAGCCCAGCTCAGTACACACCCACTGAAGTTACCGGCAGCTTCAGTAGTGATGGGAAGAAGCCTGTCCCAACCATCCCAGTCAGTGAAAATGTTTTGAAAAGGGAGGAGCTAAATTCACAGTAACATGGCACCCTCAAAGAGGGCATCAAATGAAGCAGCTCAATAAAAATGTTTAGAAAGCCTTAATCTTGTCTAAATTGAGACCAATCTGTTCATTGTGGGGATCAAACATAATGAGGCAGTCATAGGTGACTAATCCAATGCAGAAGTTTTCTCTTGCACCTCCTGCTGTGGTGAGTCCCATGCCACTGTTCTATAAAAGTCTGTTTCTGACAGCAGGTGTGACACAGCTGAGGCACCTGCTGAACACACCTGTACCAGCTCAGCAGGATTCGCATGTGATGTATCTGTTACAAGATTATAACATAGGGGTGAACAGAGAGATCCCTGGAGGATCCGGTGACACTCTAGCTAAGGGAAAAAAGAAATCTATGTGGCAAAAAATGGTGACCAATAAATTGAAGTCCATGGTTTTCCTCCCACAATAATGTTGAGTTGTTATGACTCTTTCATTTCTAAATCTGGACTTTTTCCTAGAAGAGAGTTGACAAGACAATGGACATAACTGTGAGATCATCTTTTTCAGGTGCTGGAAAGAAAGATTCGGCCATGCCAGGTAGTGTTACTGTACACTAGAGAAGAACGTTTACATTAAAGTGATGTCCTGGTTCTGTCATTCTTCAGGGCAAATGCTACTTATGCACTTCTAAGCCTCCAATACTCCTTCAGTAAAGGGACCATTATTACGTGGGTTTCTTTTTTTTTTCCCCCTTAACATTAGGTTTGTGGGTGAGGTTAACAAGGTTTTCAGAATAAAGCTGCCCAGAAATTTGTCTGAAACCAATCAACTACTTTAACATTTAGTGTGGGTGTTTTTAAATGCAGTTTCATGCAAATTAAGTATGTTAACATTGTTTGGTGGCACGAATATTTGTCCTGCATTTCAGATATTCCCAAGAGCGCTGAGAAAGGAAAATCTGCTGCTGCTTGGCGGTATTCCAGAAAGCTAATTACCCAAGAGAGGATTTATGAAAGACTGCACAGATTGTTGTTCTTCACTTGCTTTTGTGAAGGTGAGATTTTTGCTGGTGGTTTTTCTTAAATCTCTGTGCCTCCATAAGTTCTGTTCCCTGGGCTGAGAGGATGTGTCCTGCCATTGTTCACAGTTTTTCTTGCAAATGTCGACTTATTTTTTAAGACTCAGCTCAATTGTCACCTTTTCTGTGAAGCCTTTTATGACTTTCCTTTGTGAAAGAGACCAATGCTTTTATGCCACTAATGTACACAATCATGGCATTGTTAATACTCAATTACATTTATTATTTAAATATCTGGTTCTCCCTGGTAGATTAGTCATTTCACTCTGGTGCAGAACAATGTCTTATTTTCTTTGCATTTGCAATACCCAGAAAAATTCCTGGAATATAGATCTTGTTAATTGTATATGGGAAGAAAGAAAGAAAGGAATGAAAGGAGGAATGGAGGGAAGGAAGGAGGGAGGTAGAATGGAAGGAAACATCATTACCCAAAAAGATAACGGAATTTCATAATTTTGGGAGAGTAAGTCAGAGAGCACAGGCTTAAATTTCAGTTTTTCCACTCACTATCTATGACCTTGGGCAAAAGGATAAAGCTCAGGTTTTTTAGTAAAATTACAAGAGTGTTAAGATTAAGTGAAATAACACATATGAAAGCACAGGACACACAGTAGTTCCTCAAAGATTTCAGTATTAAATATTGGTTGAATAAACTATAGATTAATTACCTTTTAAAATTCAAAACAAAATAAAATAAAGCACATTTGGCAAAGACTGAGACTTCAGAATTTCTGTATATCAGATAATTTTCTTATAAACATCAATTTATTTTTGTACTGCTAAAGCAATAGCAACAGCAAATTTCTCGTTGATGGAATGCCTCCCAAACACATTACTTTTTACACCGACTTTTCCTGCTAGAATTAATTTTAGGTGGTGAGACATTTTTTTACGTCACTTTAGTCCATGAAAATGCATTGTCTACATAAAAATCCCTGAGCTCATAAGTAAAGCAGAAGCCCATATTTAAGTAATTAACCATAAAAATAGAACACTGATCAGAAGCACAATGAATTGGATTGGCAGACTTCCCTTTCCACACTACAGAAACCCATTTTGTCTTTAACTCTAATATGCATCTCCAGAAGGGTCTCATTTTTATCAGACTACTCTAGTGTATATTTCCTCAAGATTCCTGCTGTCAATCCACTGTGCTTACAAGAGAAGGAGACAGCTTTCCCTTCACGCTCTTTCTTTTCATACACAGCCTCCAGCACCCATGCCAAGATGCCAGTAGAAAAAGAGAACAGGAAGAGGAAATGTGCATTTAATAGCCATAATCTGGTTCTACTTAACCGTGTGAACTTCCCCTTACGAACCACATTCTTAGTTCCAATCTAGTGAACCTCTCTCCTCTCCTTCATACCTTCATGCTACAAGCTCAATTTCTTGCTGCTTTTCTCTGTACCTTTGTGAATATAACACTATTCTCTCTCTCTCTCTCCCTCTCCCTCTCTCTCTCTCTCTCTCTCAGTCTCTGTCTCTGTCTCTCTCTCTCTCTCTCTCTCTCTCTGATGTTCTCTGTTTTTCTTGTTCTTATCCATCCTTCAAGACCCTACCCAAGAGCTATCGCTTAGATCAAGCTCTTCCTCCCTAAGCTCTGTTCTGAGTTTAAGTTTACAGGCATACCTAACAGTCAACACCATGCTCAAATCAATCTTATTCTTTAACAATTTCTTATTACATCCTACCATTTTGTATACTAAACATTTTTTGGCTTATCCTGTCCTCTATACTATTTATGCACTCTTAGAAAAATGAACTCAATTCAGCACATGGGCAGGCACTCAGAAAATGATTGAATTTTCACTAATTGAAGGATCTTCCATCACAATGTGAGGCAGGCTCTACATATAATTTATCACTAGAAAAGCAAAGCATAAGATATTTAGGTTCAAATCCAAGTTTTGTCATTTGCTAGATTTGTGACCTTGAAAAAATTACTTTTAATGTTGGCTTTCCAATCTTATTAAGAAAATAATACCTGTCAAGAAGTTATTTCCTTAACTGTAAAATGAAGATAATAATAACACCTGCCTCATAAGTTTAATTGTGAGGACTTAATGAGAAAAAAATATAATAAAATTAAGTATTTCAGAGTTGTACTTGGCACATAGTAGGTATTCAATAAATTTAGCTATTATAATTATTACTATAATTAATAAGCATGTAAAGCAACTAAAGCACCTAAAATACTGTTTAGCACATGGTAGAGCCCCAACAAAAGACAATTCCCTGACTTGTGCATTCCTCCTTAGGTGCTCCTTTCTCTTCTAAAATTTGAGAACCCCTGCAAATTTTCACAATCAGAATTGTGTGTGAACTTACAGTGATTTTTTTTCCAACTCATTTTCTCAGCAGGAAAATGGCTGATGCACTATCGACCTCTCTTAATAAGCTAAAAACTGATACCACCATGCTGGGGAAAGACGATGCACGAAATAAGTTTAATCCATTTGTTCTATAATATTGATGGAATAACTACTCTACACCAAACATTGTTCTGGCACTGGAAGCATAGCAGTAGGTAAGGCAAACAATCGTTCTCTGTGTACTGAATTTACATTTTAGTAGAAGAGAATGACAGTAAGCAAATAATCAGACAAATAATTTCAGATATTGAAAAATATAATGAAGAAGAGAAGGCAATGTGCTCTCGTGAAGGTAGGGCGAACTAGACATGGTGGTCATGGAATCTCTTCCTGGGAAGGTGACATTTGAATTGAGACCTGAATGATAAGAAGGATACACATACTTAGCAATCTAAGAAACAGTGATCCAGAAGGAGGGGACAACAGTGCAAAAACCCTGAGGCAAAAAAACAAGTGTTGAGTTCATTATCATTAGTATAATGATAAATTGATAAGAAACAAGTCAAAGATGATACTGATGATTATACTCCTTGGGTTTATGGCACTGGGGGATTTTTTTATCATGCCTTGAGTTCTGACTATAAACCTGCACCTGGCAAGGGAATATTGTGTTTTAGTTCACACTGTGCATTTTGCAAACTCACCATTCATGGCGTAGTGCCAAATGATTTCTATTAGAGAGATGAACATCAAGCTCTTCTTTTTATAGCCAATCTCTCTCCTTTGGGATAGAATGCGATAAGCCCACATTTTCTTATTCAGCAAGATTCCCCATCCAAGACCTTATTTTCAGAATTACATCAATAATACTTTTCCTATAATGGCACATCGTACTTGGGATCAAATTCATAGGTGTTTTTTACAGCTGATTAAACTTTTCACTCTGCTGTATCTTAGCTATAATGTGTCAACAGTTTTTGCTACATTGATAACCTCTCTATGTGGAGGTTCCCTAATTAAGCATCTTATTGTGACAGAATTGTTACAGTACTGGCATTTAGGAGGAGAGAAAAAAAGTAAGGAGTAAAAAAGCAATTTATTTTCCTAATCTTTAGTGTTTATGTGTGAAGCTGACACTAAATACCTGTATACCTGATGCTCTGCAAATAAATGGATTGGAATTACCTACTGGAATAGTTCATGTTATCAGTATAAAGTGACACTTAAAACATTATGATACAATTAATTTTCCATCTGAAAAAAACAAAGAGCCTTTTTAAAGACAAGGACTAAAACAATTGGTGAAAATTGGTGTTGTTATAACATATACTGATTTGTTACTACGTGGATAGAGAATTAAAATAAAAGTTATTGATGACATGTGATGGCAGATAGGGTATTGCATCAGATATTTTAAGGAGAATTAGCTGTAGATCCTTCTTGCTCTGAGAAGTCATAGTTGGAAGAAGATAAGACATAAAATATAAACTTGAGGGACTATAAAATATTGACCAGAAAGGGATTTTTTTATAAGAGATGTTCAAATACAATGTTTTGGTGGTCTAGAGTCAGGATTGATTAGTTTTTATAGGAAAGATGACATCTGAACAGAACATTAATTTAAGAAAATTTGGCTCCTGATCACAAGTATAGAGGCAGGAAAACATAAAGGTGAATGGAGAACCTGAAGTAATTCTGCAGGACTACACCAAGAATTCACTAGTGACATGTATGGAAAAGAAGGTGGCATTTTTAAACCTGCTAGGTGAACAAAGTGGAAGATACACAAGCAGCCCGTTGGTTGACATCCCCTAAACCTCCCCAGGTGGTGACATTATTCTCACAAATTTACCTTTCTCCCGCTTTCTTTCCCTCCCTCCTCCCTTGCTTCCCTCCCTTCTTTCCTTCCTGTCTTTCCTATCTTTTTTATATTTGTTCCTTTGATATAAATGTATTGTTCCAGTTAGGTGCCGAGGTTAAGTAATATGTAATACAAGCATCATCCTTTGCTCTCATGGGCTTATTATTATTTATATTGTAGTGAGAGAGACAAAGAAACTTAACACAAAATAAGTAAATTATAGCATTATAAACTATGATAAGCAAAATTAAAAATGAGTACAATTAAGAAGTATTACCTGCTTCAGAAAGAATAGTAGAGAAAGATTTTTTGAAGATATGGCATTTAAGCAGATCATTTTACAAATAAGAAAGTAGAGTTTTAAAGAGGAGTAAAGGAGAATTTTAAGAAGAGGGAATACTATTTGCACAGACCCTGAGCAAGGTAATAGTTTGACCTGTTCTGACTACTGGAAGAAAACAGGAAGAGCTGGAGAGAAGTCAACAATGGGGAAAGAGCTAGGCAGAGACCAGAATTATGTGGTACTTTAAACTGCATTTTTAACTGTGATAGGAAATCAGTCACTAATGAATTACACTATTGAGTGTTCTTGCTGCTATGAGAATAGATCAGTGCAAGTAGGAGTAAGAATGAAATTAGGGGGACCAGCTAAAAGACTGTATTCCAAACAAGGGATGATAATGCACTATGTTCTCATTGGTGTATAATCTTCAACAGTGCTATCAAAACTGATTGCAGGTAAGACCAGGTATTAAAATCTCCCATTATTTTTCTATGCCTTGAAACCTGGATATAAGACACTTTGAATCCCTCTTGGCAGCAATCAGCAAACTATCAACCTGGTGGGGGGGGGTAGGGGCACTACATTGACCCCCCCGTCACCTTCCTATTATACAATGTACAGTAGTGACACTGCTTCTGAGACACTACATCACACCATCACACTTTTCTATGATTAGTGCTTTTATATGATTAGACATATCATTTAGAGTGAAATCTTTTTCAAGACCATCAAGAATGTGATATTAACGAGTGAGTGAGAGAGAGAGAGAGAGAGAGAGAGAGAGAGAGAGAGAGAGAGAGCAGAGAAAGAGATACCACCCAACCTGGCTCAACCAGGGTACAACTGAGGCCTCAGGGTCTGGGATAAACCTATGAGCTGTGGTCCAACTCCACCTTTCTTACACTTTATATAGCAATGTGTATTTTGTACCCTTCCTGCCTTTATAGGTAATCATCCTAAAACTGAGAAACCTTTGTCCTTTCATCCACGCTCAAAAACTCCCTTCTCATCAGACTTCAGAAAATTTCAGCCACAAATTCACAACCTGTGAGATTATGTTTATAACATAATCTCATACCATTGTCCCTAGAAAGCAAGCAAACAAATAAAAAGGATTCTAGGATCCAACAAGATTGAAAAATGCTACATGCTATAGTTACCACCTCCCACTTCGGAGATCTATAATAATGCATTTTAGCACATTGAAGTTATGTGAAAGCCTACAGTAGATAATCTTGAATTTTAAGTACCCCGATTGTCAAATTTGTTTAACTAAGGAAACTTTTTATTCTGAAAATACCTACCAGCATCCTTCTGGATAGAATTCTGCACAATATGCTTTGGAAAATGCACTTATACCATTTATTACTGTTTATATCCATCTTTCTAATTAATTTTTAAGTCACTATAATATACATGAGGGCTGCTCACCAATACTTTTTGTTCTTCTCCTTTTCGGTCCACACAGAGATTTTACTTTCCCTTCCCCTTTAAATTAGGCATGGATATATGACTGCTGAAGTTAGTAAGATGTGTACAAAAGTGTGTCCTTTTTAGAAAGAAGGGTTTAATTCCTAGCACAACTCTATCCAGAGTGATCCCAATCACGCCAAGAAGTCATTATCATTCCTGTATTGTGAATGACAAAACTAATTTTCAGAGAAGGCTAGAGCAGGATTCTAACTTATGTATTTCAAAGTCTATGCTTTTTCTACCACACCTTATTGCTTGAAGTTGATATTCTCATCACACTAAAAAAGGGTAACTTTCATGTGTAGTTATCATCTTCTAAAACAAAATGTTATTCCTTTAATGGATTTATTTTTGCATCCATTATTCATATGACATTCAGAATGCTACTCCACCTAAAGTCATGGTTTCATTAGTGTAAGTGGCTTGAATGAAAGCCAATATTATTTGTTTCCCAACAAAAAATAGGAATCGATGCATTTCTTCCTATAAATTGTTAGGAAGATGATGAAATTTAATATTGTCTTGTATTATTAAATTACTCAAACCATGTTAATTAAACTACACTAACTGAAGACAGCAAGTTGTGTCCTGTATTTCTCTCTTGGAGAATTACACAAATTTTCAGATTGGATTTCTATTCTGTTTTTTTTTTTTTTCTCTAATTTCCTTTTGTGTTTGGGAGAGTCATTAAACTCTTTAAGTTGTAATTTTCTTATTTGTAAGATAAGGATAGTAACATCTGCTTTGAAGGCCTCATGGGTTATTTTTATTTATACAGTCATTAAAACTAAGATTACATAAATTACAAGTACATACATACACAATCACTTTGAACCTAAAGATACTGTAAATGTGTATTGCTATTATTGTCTTCTAACTCCTTTTTATTATTTTCATCCAAACTACTTATCCTAACTATATTCATTCTCTTCTATATAATAACCAAGAAAAATTAAAATGCCCACCATTTTAATAACACTTTTACCAATATCTTAAACTTTCAACATTAGATAAACTACTAGTGTTTTCCTCTTGCCTGAACCTAGTAACTGAGTACTATTGGAGAAAGTCATGTAACAAAACAGTTTTAGATCATAAAATTAATGATAACCATTCTCAAATGGGTCTTGAACATCATAGCCAAACCTTAGCATTTCTCTGACATTCTCCCCAACCATTTTAAATATCACCAATTCTCCTTAAACTCTGACATCCCCACTTGAACCATTTAACCATACACATGTATATTCCTGCTCCCAGCAGATATAATCTCATCTTTCACTTCCCAGAGAAAATTTTTTCAACATAAGTTGCATTAAGTATCTGTTAAATATCAGGTATTGTTCTAGGTACTGGGAGTACAGTGATTCAACAGACATATAATATCCCTGGTTTTCTAGTCTTTAAATTCAAAGGAAAAAAAAAACAGACTAAACATGAACACATTTCAGATAGCTAAATAGATGGCTTACTAGATAGATGCAATTCTAGAAGAATAGACAGACATGGATTGATTGGTATGATAAGTTCGGTTAGTGATGTGTTGTGAGGATGTTAAAACAAAGTAGTAAGAGAGTGATAAGGGTCCCTTATATATAGTGACCAATAAAGACCCTTTTGAAGAGAAGTCACTGAGCAATGAGGCAGAGACTACTGCTTACTTATCCCAATATCAGTAATCCTTTCTTGATAACAAAGCTCTAATTTTTAGTGGACATATGGCCACCAAGAAAAAGTAAAACATTTCCTATACTCTCCTATAGCTGGGTGTTGCTATATGACTAAGTTGTAGCCAGTTAAGATATAAGAAATTCCTTGTGGTACTATGGAAAGTCTTCTTAAAAGAGAGTGGGTAACCCATTTTTTTTGGGTGTTTTCTCAATCCCATTGTCTAGATTATGTTGTAATTGCAATGGTAAAATGTTAGCAGGGGTAGAAGGAAAAGTATGTGGAATAAGACCTGATTTGCATTTGAGAAAGAACCCTGGCTGCTCTCTAGGGAAGGGACCTTGAGAAGCAAAACTGAAACAAGATTACTGGTTAGGAGGCTACTGCAGTCATTTTAGGGTAGGATGATGGTAGCTAGAGAAGCTTCAGAGGATGTAATAAAAGGATCATATTTTGAACATGTTTTAGAAGAGAAGCCAATCATACTTGCTAAGAGCTGAAAGTGGAGAGAGGCAAATGAGAAAGATGCATCAAGTATGACCCCTAAATTGTTGGCCAGGTCAACTGGGTGAATTGCGGTGCCATTTACTGGAATGATAAAGACTGGGGAAGAAACAGATCTGAGGGAAAGTAAGTAGTAAAGAATTTTAAGTTTTATTTCAGATGTGCATGTTGAGCCTGGCATGTCTATTAGACATCCACATGGAGATGTTGAGAAGACATTTTAATGTATGAATCTAGAGACCTGGAGTAAAATGAGACCAGAGATATAACTCAGGGAGTTATCAACATAACAGTGGAATTTAAGTTACGAGGCTAGATGAAATCCACTAAGGAGAAAGTACAGATGTAAGAAGGGATTACTTGCCATGTGTCACTACAACTCTTAGAGTCCAGGGATAGTGAGGGAAGCCAGCAAAGAAATCTGAGAAGGAGCAGTCTGAGAGGTATATGAAGAAAACCAGGGGTGTATTAAATTACATAGCTAGGTAAGAACGTGCTGTAGAAAGGGTATCAGATGCTGCTGAGGGATTGAAGAGGAGTCACAGGTTTGGTAAGATGGAGATCACAAGCTTGATGAAAGTTGTTCTAGAGAAATGGTGGGAACAAAAGCTTCCTTGGAATAAAGAGGTTAAGGGAGCAAGTAGATAGGTTTTCTGTGGCACAGAGCAAGGAAATTTCACAGTATAAGAAGTCTGATGAAGGAAGAATCATCATTTTGTTTATTCGGTTGGTTGATTTTATATTTTTTATTTTTAAATAATAGAAAGTATTTAAAAATGGTGTAGGCTAATTATAGTAATCCAGTCAAGAGAGAAATGAATAATGCAAGTAAAGGCAGGCTAGAATATGCTAGAGGATTGGATTTAAAAGTACAAACAGCAAGTTTGATTTAAATCCATGAGAACAGAGATCACATTTGCTATTGCTAAGCATTAAGTCCTCAGTGCCTAGCATAGTGCTTAAGGCATAGTGGCTGCTTATTCATTATGTGTTAAGCAAATGGATAAATTAATGAATGATATGCTCAATAGTGTTAGCCAGCATATTTTATCACAAAATCTTTAAATCTGATTATTGCATTTCCTATTTAAAATATTTTAGAACTCCCCATAGCCTGCTCTAATAAGGATTGTAAAAACAATCCTTAAATTGGCACAAGGACACATAATGGCTGGTTTCTGCCTGTCTCTCTAGTCTCAGTTCTCTATACACATACTTGCATCCTACATTCACACCTCAGGGAACAACCAGTTCTACAAGTACATCATGCTGTTTCCTGCTTCAGTGCCAGGTGTGTTCTCTGTTCTTGCAAAAACTCCCCCTCATCAGCACTCTGTTTTTCCTAAGCCAATTCATCCTTTAGGACTCAGCTCAAACACTATTCTCTCTGGGAAGATTTCTCTGGTCCTCCTTTCTGATCTAGACCTTCTCAGTTTTCCCAAACAAACTGTGCAAATTTCTCACAAGTAATTATCATATAACATTAAATAGGTTTATTAACTTGATTCCATAATTAAAATTAAGCTCTAAAGTAAATATGCTTTTTATCTCTGAATACCCAGAACTTAACTCAAGACATTTAGTTAATGACATTAAGGGTCCTGAAGATGGCCATGTTATTTACTCGACCGAAAATATTTACTCTCTAAAAATCTTCAACAAATGGGAGTGTCTATATTTAAATTCCCCCTGTATTTTCTTGATGCTATCTGATTACAAATTCAGATACTGGGCCCCCAGTCTTAAAAGAACTTATAATACAAGTGAGCAATGTTATATAAAATATCACAGCATCATGATAAGTTAGTATATAGATTGCAGATAATAGGACTTCCACCTGACATTCCTTTATCCTTTGGCAAACTTCCCTAATTAATCATGGTAGTCCTACTGAGACTGGATATGGCTTTAGAAGCTTCTGAAGCATAGTTTTGTTCAGTCACACAGTATCAGAGCTTACCTAGGAAATGCAATCTATGTTCTATCCCTGAGTTAGTACAGTGAGTTAGATGAGAGTGATGTCCTGGGTATATCAAATAAAGTTTAAGTCATCCTTGATGGGAGGAGGGAGATTGACTAAGGAAGGTTTACAGCATGATATGTGCTTTGGGATAAGAGCAGGTAGCTTTGTGGCAAGTAGATGCCAAAAGGAAGGAGCAAGGCAAGAGGAAGGGAGAGAAACCAAGGATGAATTTGAGATATTTTAAAATCTAATATGGTCCAATAGTTTCTTATAAAGGCAGTGAATTTTCTCCAGCCCTGACATCAATCTCCATGTATGTTAGAGCGACTCTTACTCATCTGGTAGAATGTAGGCTGGGCCAGGTACAAATGAGTAGATTGATCTTAAAGGGTCTGAAATCTGGTGGTTCAGACATACAGGTAATCAGTTATCTGAAAAAGGAAACACCTTAGGAGAACTCTGAAACTCATAGCGCAAGATGACACTGTAGTATAATAAGGGCTGTCAAATTCTTCTAGGCAAGAACCTCAGTTTCAATATCTCTGAATCACCTGACACACTTGGCACCTAATAAATGCCTATTCTAGGACTGCCAGCAGCATATCACAGCCAACAGTGTAGTTTCTTAATCTTTTCCAAATTTCTCCTGACCACTTAGGGGATACTGGTCCCATGAAGCCTCCATAGGAAACACATTAGAGAATACTGTTCAGGCACCCAAGAATGACTAGACGAGCTCTGGTGTAAAGGTGAGGAATAAGCTTTGAAGTGAGAATAAATACAGACGATAAAGGTGACAAAACAGTTGGCAAATGTCGTATACTCTTGACAATACAGACGTAACTAACGTGGGAGAAAATGAGAGTAGTGGATAATGGAACATGCTGGCTGATGACCTCATTGGTATTAACTTACAAGATACCTGAAGTAGCAACAGTTTAAGCAATCGTTAAGAGTAAAGATAACTTTAAGGTAATATTTACCATTAAAATTGAGTAATGGAAGAGAGGGAGGGGAGGAGAGGAGAAAAATTGGTGCTAGCTATCTTCATTATTGCTCATAGTAGGTAGCTAATAGACATTATCCTAAAAGGACAGCCTTCAATATATTATATAGAGAAAGATAATGGCCTGATGGAAACCATGAGAATAAAAAGATAAACTGTCATAAAATCAAAAATAAATACCAATAAGAACTTTTTAAAAATGACAATGTAGTGGAAAAATTTAGTGTGTGTATATATAAATATAATATAAAATCATATGACAGAAATTGAAATTTCTAGTAGTGTATTAACAAATATAAATGTGCTTAACTGTATTAAAAGAAAAAAAGGTGTTTAGACTGGCTAACAAATCCGTTATTTAACTGCTGCTAATATAAGAGACATGCTTAATAAAAAATGATTCAGAAAAGTTAAAAATAAAAGGATTGGCAAAGATACCAGATAAATGCAAATTAAAAAAAAGAAGTTGCAATTCTGATATCAGACAAGGTAGAATTTAACCCAACAAGAAAACTTTATAAACTAAAAGCTATAACTAAAAATAAAGGTAAGATAGTTAATTATGTGCTTTAAAAAACACAGAGGCAGCTTTAATTTATACATATTAGACTAGATTCATTATTGTTTTTTCTAAAACACATATTTCCTATATCTCACAATAGGAAATGTTTGAAAATAAAGAAAGTTCAGGAACAATGAGCTCAATGAGCTCATCTAGTGCCTAGATTGTGCAGCCCAGAGATCCAGGGGTAACAGCTGGTTCCAGATGTGGGGAAAGATAGATAATCAAAAAGTCTGGAGCATTGTTTTGCCCGAAATAAAGGAGATTCTCAAAGATTTATGGGTCATGTCAAAAGGACATTGTCCAACATGGAGGGACTTCTACTGTCCAAAGATGCAAAGATGACAGACACAATTTAGGCCTCAAAAACATGAAATTCATTCAAACTCATTCATTCAAACTTTACATATAAAAATATGTAAAATTATGATGACATGTGAAAGGAAAAGAGACTGAGAGACATAACCACACCTTTCCCAATTATTTGGTTTTATTAGAAGACTCAGATCCGTTCTCTAAAAATTTAACAATGCTTTTCTTATTGGAATTATATTTCAGGTTAACCAAATTACCCTATTATATGAAAAATGTTCTTCTTCATTAAGAAATTATAACTAGTAAATGTAGAAGAAGAGATAGAATTAGAAAGTATTTCATGACTTCTAATTCAATCATTGAGTCTGGAAACGATCAGTAGGGGAAGAGACATCATGTGAAATGCTGATGGGAAGAAGAGCAACCAAAGGATGAGGCTTGCTGGATCAAATGGTAGGTCTACTTTTAGTTTTTCAAGGAATCTCCATACTGTTTTCCATAGAGGTTGTACTAATTGCAGTCCCACCTACAGTGTGTAAGTGTTCTTTTTTGATAACAATTTATCTGTAGGGTAAAATGTATACTATCCTGGCGATGGGCACACAAAAAGCCCTGACTTTAGCATTGTATAATTCATCCATGTAACAAAAACACTTATACCTCTCAATATTTTGAAATAAAAATTTAAAAAAAAAAAAAAAAGAAGATGAGGCTGTCACAGCCTGAATCCACTGGTGGTCAACCTCAGCATCACCAGAGGAGATAGTCAAGTATTTTGTGTCTCCTGATGTTATGAATATAAAGTATTTAGTACCATGTATGAAATCCTCAGGGTTGAACCTGATTCTAATGGTGTGTCAGTCAAGTCACTAGAGCTTATTTCAGTTTACATGAACTAAGGATAGAGGAAGCAAAGGGATGGGTCTTTAACGTGGAACATTCTTCAGATCAAGTGGTATTTTTTTGTTTTTTAACAAATCAGTCGCATGAATAAACAAAATAAAATAATAAAATAAGATAAAAAGGAAATGTTCTACCCCAGTGTTAAAAAAGCTCAGGTTCCTAATAATCATATGAAATGGTGGACATGAATTGAATCCTAATTTAGACAATCTACCAGAAAGAAAACAACTGAAGAAGTATAATTATGGACTAGGTATTAGATGGTGCCAAGGATCAGTGTTAATTTTTTAGGTATGATAATTGCACCACGGTTATGTAAGAAAATTTCCACAGTTTTTAGAGATGCATATTGAAGTCTGCAGATTGAGAAAGCATGATGTCTGGAATTTGTTTTGAAATGCTTCAAACAGAAAAAAGAATAGAAAGAGACAGATGAAGCAAGTGGGGCAAAACCTAGAAAATTGTTGGGTCTGGGAGATGTGTTTGTGGGGTCTGTCATATTTTGTCTTTACTTTGTTAATGTTTGAAAATTTTTAGAATAGTTCTTATTAAATAGAAAGAGTGAAAAGGAAAAAAGTTCTTATCTAATAAAATTTGAGAGTAAGAAAAGGAATAAGGCTTCTATGGAAACACAAAGCTCCAATTAGGAGCACAAAATGATGGCTAATTTGTTCTCAAAAATAAAACAAGTATGCAGCACACAAAGCCATTTTTTATGAACCTTACTCAAATTGTAATGCAACTGCTAACCTCTGAAAATAGGATTTTTTAAAAATAAAAATGTGCCTTGAGGCAATTTATATTTATTATCGTGTCTATGGCTAACACCAGGAAACCAAATTCTAGTTAAAAATAGATTGCATTTCCTTTCTTCCTAAGCCTAGCATAAGTGAGATTGGTAGCTTTCCATTTCCTTGTGTTTTTGCTTTTGTAATAAAGCATTCAAGTTTGTTTGTTAGCAAGACTGGTTCTATGGTCAGAAAAGCCCTAGGGAGGATTTGGGCTTTAATGCCAGCAAATGGAATCATGGATGGTGCTGTTGATCTAGCGTTTGGCTTGTAAGAAATGCTGAGCTGAATAATCCTACAGCATTCTAGAGAGGCCTGCTGGTATAGTGTGTCTTTCTGTCTATATGCAATCAAAAATAAATCACAGGATTAGCTTAACCAGCAACAAGCAATAGGCTGTCGGGTTTTATAGAAATCAGAAAGCCTTATTCTATGCTATTGAATGTTTGTTACCTCCACAATTGTATTGTAACTCATTGAGATGAGCATGGAGGACTTGCACTAAGTGAAGATGCAAAGTCAGTGAAATTTGTCTTTTAGCATCCACTAACCTCCTTCGTTCCCCACGTTCCTCTTGATGTTGCCCTCTTCCTTTTGGCCAAATATAAGCTTTCCTGCCCTCTTTGTTTTATGACAATGATAAAGTGATGAACATATTCACTAAAAGTTTCCCCTAACTTCATAGACAAGCTTTCCCAGAACTATTGACATTTTAAGAGCATTAATGATTTGACAGATAGCAATTTATTAGAGAAATTTCAGTCACTACTATATACCATAAATGGAAAACGGGAAAACAAAGAAAAACCCACACCATAATGATAATAATAGCTAATATTAGTTGACCATAGACTATGTATTAGTTCTTTTCATACATGTACAATTCATGCATGAACAACAACCCTTTGATGTAAGTGCTATTATTATCACTGAATTACAAGAAATGAAGGCACAGAGGAGTAAAGCAGCTTGCCCAGGTCACATAGCAAACCACTGTCAGAACAATGTTAGGATCCACTCAGTTTGACTCTGAACTAAAGATAAACAGGAGCCAGGCAATGTGCTAGGCACTCTGAATTATTAATATATACTGACTCCCCTGCCTCTGTGTCTTTTGCTGTTTTGTTTTGTTTGTTTGTTTTGGTCACTTGTTTATTTAATAATTTGGCTGAATCAATTTTGTGATGTTGATTTTCCCTGCAGAGTACAGCCTCTGATGTCCCTGTTTGCTGTTTTTCTTGTGTCTTTTAGGCTGGTTTCTAGAGGTTTGCCCCTGAGTCCATAGAAACCACTTATTGATCAAAGGTTGTGCTTAAAAGCCCCGTTGGTTATTTAAATTTTAACTCATTACCTTTAATGTGTGGCTTGAAGATTGCTTTCACAATTCAGGAAGTTTATAATTTTGTGTCACATTCAACCAGGGACTAATAGCTCAGAACTTTCCTTTCCAGTCCTCACGAGAGCTCAGCTCTGGCCATGCACAGAGTCTTCCAGACCTCCAGGGATGAGGGTGATTATTTTTAAGCCTGGCTTCTGAGGCATTGCCCCTGGGTCAAAGTATTACATTGTTCAGCTAGTGTTTACTTAGATGCTGTGCTTAAGCCCCTTGAACCAGTAAGGCTTCTCCCTTCTGCAGATGGATCTATGTGTTGCTTAGGGAACCTGTATGCACACTCCCTTTCAGACCCCCAGGGATGAATGAGATCCCAGGGGCTCTTCTTTTTTGTCTCTTTTTCTCTGTTACTACTTCTAGCTGGTCTTCCATTTTTAATTGTAATAAAATTGTAGAACTACCAGCAACTTGTTAATTGCTTGCCAAGAAAATCTGCATTGTTTTCAGCAATATCTTTAGGCATGAGGCCCCTCACGTTTTGACCTGAATAAAGTCAGTCCCTGTCATCAGAGCTGTGGAGCCCAAAGCTGGAAACAGCAGCCCTCTTGTCCTGGAGCAGCACCCTTTCTTTATCAGCACAGGGGGACAGTAGCCCCTAATGATCTCAGCTTGCCCTTCCCATCATGAAGCCTCCATGCTATAAGGAAGTTGGGCCCCAAGATTATTGATATGTCTTGTCTGGGTCAGGGCTTTTGTCCTATGAGTGGAAAATTGGGTGGGAGGAGGGAGCCTCAGTCCTCTTGATACTTCCCACCTGAAATAAGACTTTTGTAACATGGAGTTTGTAGGACAGATGTAAATGAGGCCTGCCCCTCTCAGGGTGGAACTGTTGGTTGCCCTAGACTAGCAACTGCAGGGATCATCAGCCTGTCTTCTTGGCTGTAACCACCCAAATTGTAGAGCACCTGGATCAGAGCTTCTAAAACTCAGAGCTGAGAGGAAGGGGTCATGGGATAGGAGTGGGTCTTGGCCTGTCCTGGCCCAACTACCACAGATTCTCACCTTTGTGTAAATGCTTCTCCATTTGCTGCATGCTGTTAGGACAACTCTCAGAGATTTCAAGTGGTTGCTTTTGTTTTATAATTTTAACCATTTGAATGTTTTTTCTTTTTTTTCTGGGAAGATGATCTATCAACCTCTTCACAGAGCCATTCTGGAAGTCACGCCTTCAGAGCCAAAATTAAACTTGTTCATCTCTTGCTCACTTCTCTCAGAGCCCTGTGAAGTGACAGGCTGACTAATCATCTAACTAATTTCTATCTCCCCCTAGTCACATTTGAAATGAAGTGTGGAAAAGAGAATATAAGGTAGAGAGGAGGTAGTCAGAGATGAAGGGAGGAAAGTGAGAAGCCAGGGAGAGAAATGGGGAGAGAAACAACATTTGAGCATGAGCATCTTTAACAGTTATTAAGGCATCTTGTCATCATTAATCTTATTTTTGCCTAACAATAATCTCACAGAGGGAGGCATAGTGGGTACTTCACAGAGAGGTTATCAAGGTCAACAAAGGTTGGCTTAAAGTCACACAGTAAGTGGCGGAGCACAAACCAGACCCCAGGTCTTCCGGCCCCTGGTCTTGTGCCCCTTCCACTATACCCTGAGGCTCAGGTTACTTATGGGTCCTCCACTGATGTCGGAGTCCACAGGGAGGAGTAATGTGAGGCTATCTGGCACTGTGGCAGGACCATCTAGGGAGATAATCAGAGGCAAAACAGCTTTCCATTCTCTCTTATTTACTTTATCACTGAGGTAGCTGCTATGTACTTGTCAAGTCACTCTTCTTTTTAAATATCTTTTCTCTTAGAGTTTTGAACGACTGTTTTCTTTAATGAAGACACCCTCTTAGAGACCACTCCCGAAGGGGTCATCAAAATGCATTGCTTTCAGATACTTCAGGAGACACATTTACATTTACAAAACATCAGTCAGTTGCTGGACCCTCTTACTCTTAGCCCTCTGTGAGGACAGGTGGTACACAAGTCACACAGATGTCATTCATCCTCTCTAAATCCTCTTTAATACCTGAGAATTGAATATATTTTAATTTTCTGACTGCTCTAAGTGATAGTAGGCCTTGCAACTCCTCAATTCTCTTTTTTCTCTTTTTATTTTTAATCAGAAATCAGGATGCTGCCGTGACCACCAGGCCAGACAGTCTTCTCTCAGGACAGATATCAAAGATCAGTCAGAATGAGAGCATGGCACATGTCAGTTTGGTTCTTAGAGGGGAAAAGTTCCCATCTCTCTCAAGTGGTCTTGTTATGCATCTTCTGGTTAAGATATATTGACAACCAAGAGGGAGATAATGAAAAAGATAGCTAATAAAAAGAATCTATATTTGTTCACTTTCATAGATTATGAATTGGAAATACTTCATATACCCCCATGGATCATTTGAAATTATATATGTTAAACAACAAAAAATTGTTTGATATTTAATTCCCTATTTAAAATGATGGTGGTTATACTATATTTTATAGGGAAGAAATTTACAATAAATACATAGTTAACTCGTGTAGTAAAAATCTTGGTGGAAGCCCCAAGGTCAAAAGTCACATCAAACCTTGATCCTAGGACATCAATAAATGAGGCCAAGAGAATTCACAGATAATTTGAGCTAGTTTTGAAGGATAAGCAGGAAAATATTAGGCAAAAGAAGAAGAAGAAGAGTATGCCTGGAAGATAAAAAGGCATGGAATACTTTCTCCTCAAAAATAGGGACAATGTATTTTTATTAATATATTCACAACATAATAGCACAAGGCTAGTACAAGAATGTACTTGAAAATATTTTTAGATAAATGAATCAAAAGCTTGAAGACATGGAAGTAGATGATATGTTGAGTAAGAGTAATTACTAAGGGATAAGAACACAAGGTGTGCAATTAAAAACAGGAGTTCACAGCACTGAATACTTGCTGGAGTTTCATGTTATGTGCTCATAGGAAATAAATTGTTCCTAAGTTCATATTGCTAGTCTATAGCTCATAGCCTGCCTAGTGATTCCATCTACCAGGAAATAACAGGTTTACCTAATCATTGGAGAAATCCACATGCAACTAGATTCAGAGAATATGTTTGCCACATTTTTGAGGTCCTTTGGCACATTCTGAAAGACTCTAGATGGACTTTCCCTCAGGAAAGGAAGATCTCCAAATCAAGCTCAAATGTAAGAAATGGATAAATGTCACTAGTCTTTTAAAATTCTCTTATTTCTCACCATACACAAAAACTAAGTCAAGATGCATTAAAGACCTGACACCATAAAAATTCTAGAAGAAAACTTAGGAAAAACCCTTCTCAACATTGGCCAAGGCACAGAATTTGTGACTAAGATCACAAAAGCAAATATAGCAAAAAATAAATAAATGGGACTTAATTAAACTAAAAACTCTCTGTACAGCAAAAGAAATAATGAACAGAGTAAATAGACATACAAATTGGAAATAGACCTACAAATTAGAAAAATATATTAACAAACTATACCTCCAACAAAGAACTAATATCCAGAATCTACAAGGAAATTCAAATCGTCAAGGAAAAAACAAATAACCCCATTAAAAACTGGGCAAAAGACATGAACAGATATTTTTCAAAAGAAGATATACAAATGACCGAACATATGATAAAATGTTTAACATCACTAATCATCAGGGAAATGCAAATTAAAACCACAATGAAATACCGCCTTACCCCATCAGAATGGCCATTATTAAAACGTCAAAAAACAATAGATGTTGGTGCAAATGTGATGAAAAGGGAAAACTTATACACTATTGATGTGAATGTAAATTAGTACAACTTCTATGGAAAACAGTATGGCCATTCCTCAAAGAACAGAAAGTACAGCTACCATTTGATCCAGCAATCCTGCTACTGGGTATCTACCCAAAGGAAAATATGTAATTATATAAAAAAGATAGCAGCACAATCACAATGGCAAAGATATGGAACCAACCTAAGTGCTCATCAACTGCTGAGTGGATTAAAAAAGTGTGATATTATATATCACAGGGTGGGTGTGATGAGGGATCAAAAATTACATATCAGGTACAATGTGCACTATTCAGGTGATGGATATACATTAAAAGCCCTGACTTCACCACTATACAATTCATCTATGTAACAAAAAAAGCTTGTATCCCCAAATCTACTGAAATAAAGTCTCTAATGGTGTTCCCCAACATAACTTATGCAAGAAGTGGTGCAGGCTGAGTTAGCTCAAACAAAAATAAGATGCCCTAAGTAATCCAGAGCTGGATTTTACAGAGCAGAGACTAGAAATTAAAAAAAAAATGCAAAGGAATTATGAAATTCTATCTCCTGCATGCACATAGATTGAACCTGCTATCTATCTAATAGGTGTGACTGATATTGTGGTTTTTCAATGAAAAGTACCATATTTTGAGAGAAAATGAGATGTAGTAGAAGGCACACATTGGAGCCAAGAGTCAGAAGATACACATTCTAAAATCACCTCACCTCGTTGAGTCACTGAGTTTTTCAATACCTTCTTGTGCAACAAGACAAGATCATGTGACTCAGGATGATTAACAGGGTTGGTTTGTATATTTGCCTTGAAGGAAAAATGAAATAATAAAATTGGGTTATAGGGTTTGTTTGCTTTCTTGCTTGTTTGGTGTCATAGTGCCCTTGAGTCACTCCTCTTACACCACGAGAAGAGAACTCATGTCCTGTTATATGACTCAGCAAAAGAGAATTGAAGAGGGAGCCACAGGCCTGATGACTAGGGTAATGCGAATTGGCTTTCCTAGAGTAGCTCTGACAGAATTTGCACATATCATGTGAAGAACATTCTACTGTCCTGTACCTGACAGGCTAACTTCAGAGGGACCTTACGGAATAATTTTCAGGCAATATAATTTGTGCCACCCTAGAAGTCAAAAGCAGAGCTGCACAGGCTCTTTGTAGGAGGCACTATTAGTGGCCTTAGGCAGTAGCAGATAATATTTGTCGGAGGTTTCCATTGCAATCTAAGTGGGAGAGGGTGAAAGGTAAATATTTTGACCTCTGTATTTTCCTTAATAAGAAGAAAAAAATGAAGGAAAAAAAAAACACAAAAAATCCAGCAAAGTCCCAGATAAGCTAGTTAGAGCTGTAACATAGTGATATTAATAGATGCCTTGAATTGAAAACTGGCTGTCAAATAGAGAGTCCTAATAAAGGAAAAGCAAAAACAAAAAGTTGGTTGTTTCCATTTTCACTATTATTTTGTAGCTCAAATAAAATCATTGAGAGACTAAATATATAAACAGAAAATGACTAGACTATATATAAAAATAGAACTTTAACCTATAACCTGCAGCAATTGGCCCAAGAAGCCAACCTACTATCTACATAATCAGTCTCAGAAGTCATACTGTTATCGCTAATAACAAATCCACAAAGACAACAATAATCCCTGTAAAAATATATACCACAAATGTCCAGAACTTGATTAATAACTGATAACCTCTCTAATTTTTCTCCCACCTCCAACATAGGACAAACTAGAGGAAGGCAAACACACAACCCTAATCAATCATACAGGACACCCTGTTTCTGGTTAGCCTGCCAGTAACTTTCCCACACCAACATATCTAAAGCTTTTCCATTTTTCCACTATGAAACTTTCTCACTCTTTTATCGGCCACGGAATCTCTGCCAGACATAAGGTATGGTGGCTGACTCCCTTGCTATAGCAAATGCTGAATAAACAGCCTTTGTTTGTTCTCTTTTGGTGGGCTTCATTTATTTTCTACATCATGGATTCAAAGTGCTCTATAAACTATGAAGCAATATTAAGAAAATATTATTATGGTTATCATTGTGGTCTTTACTTCCCAAATTTGTGGATTATAGAACTAGAAATGACATTAAAAATTTCACAGTGTTGCTTTTTTTTCTTCTACTGAAGGCCTGATGGATGTTGAAAAGCCCAAACCACCTGGCCCTTACTTGTCTTTTAATTCAGGCCTTGAGATGTTCATTCAAAAACTATTGATCTAGTCTAATTTCCCTCATTATTCAAATGAGAAAAGTGACGTCCAGAGAGAAGTAACTTGCCCAGAGTCACAGAGGCAGTTAATAGTCAGAACCTTTCTTACCTTCTAATTCTCTCTCAAAGATAGTCTCTTACGCATACCACATCAGTGCATTCTAATGTCTGTCCTGGCTGCTAAACAGGGCTGCAGAGCTTCACAAACTCTCTGCAAAGGCTTGAAATCACAGGGAAAAGCAAAGGAAAGGAACAAAAGCATGACATCCTGGCAAATAAAGAGCACATACCCACTCATGATCTGATCAATTATTAACATTAAAGTAGGTAGGTAGAGCTCACCTATTTCTTTCTCCATAATAGTGTGCACCTCCCCTTTTTGCCATTAAAAAGAGAAAAAAGAAAGGGAAGGGAAAAATAGACAGAGAATGGGCAGGGAGTACAAGTGCTGTGGAGAAAGGTTATCAAACGTAGCCTTGTTTGGGTGATGGTGGATATGTGGATGTAATGATGTGCATAGTGCTTGAGAGACTGAAAAGAAAGTGCTGCATGAGCCTGAACAGCAGTGCACGTTAAGTGGTGTTGATGCATTTGAACACAAATTGGCTGATGAAAAGTGGTTGCAATAGATAGCTCACGTAGGGTCTCTGAATGGATTTCTCATTGGATTAAAGGGATATGACTAGGCAACCCACATTATGCTGGTCATCATTCTCCTTATCCCAGTCCATGTTTCCCCAGAGGGAAGAAGAAATCAGGTGGGAAATCGAGATGAATGAAAGTCAAAGCAGGACTTTTTCTTGCCTGGTTATGCTCCTGGCTCCCTCTGTGCCACTTTGTGTAGATTTAAGGCACAATTACAATTTTGATGAGAGTCATTTTGTTGGACTATGGAGTTCATATTTTATGTTTATCCTTTAAGTGATGTATCTTTTTTAAATGATGGGTTATGAATAGGAACCAGACTCATTCGAGCCATGCCAGGCTGGGTTTTCTAAGGCAATTACCCATTATTGTTGAGATGCTACTTAATAACTCTCAAAGTGTAGCTTCTAATTGAGCCTCTGGATAACAATAAATCACATACATCTTTTCAGTGAGATTTATAATTTTTTCCATTCTCATTTTAATAAAGCCATAAAACTTAATCTTTTTCTTTCCTACTCCATTGATGAGATATGTATGGTTTCATTTTATAGATTCTGTTTATTCTATATTCCTCCTGCCCCTAATGTTAGGGGAACTGATAAAATCCTATTGGGTTAAAGTAAAAGAAACTTAAAAACCATTTATTCTGATGTCTCATTTCATTTCATGAGAAAATTTATATTCAAAGATGTTAAGTAACTAGGCCAAAGCCAGAGAAATAGTTTGTGGCACTACATGAACCAGATTTTAGGTAGCCTCATAACCTCATTCTGTTTGACTAAGAGGTCTATCTATCCCTCTTAAGGGAAAATGACATTTTAAATTAATTTGCAAAAAAAAATATGTTTTGTTGTGCCTAGAAATTTCATTCAGCATAAATTTGGCATATAGGTATATATATTGTGGAAATTGCTGTGACAAAATTAAAACAAACACTTGGAAATCAAGCCTTACAAGAAGAAACGAAAAATTGATTTTCTAATCAAGTAGGCATATATAATTTAGGTGGTAATTGACCAACAAATGGCATGCATTATGTTTTTATACCATTTTATACCAATTATAGAAGTCATTTGTAAAGTAGGAAAATAACTGAATCTTTTATTTGCAAAGATGAGCCATAAATCTATTTATGTCTTCCTGTAGCATTGTCACCTTAAGTTATGAACATATAATATTCTCCCAGAAAAATGTGTGTGTGTGTGTGTGTGTGTGCATGTGTCCCTGCCTAAGTTTACTTAGAAATCAAACAATAAATGTGAATTTGTTTCTGGCCAAATATGTTTACTAAATCATGTGTTTGTTACTTGGCTGAGAATATTTATTGAGCACCTACAATATGTAAAATAGCACCATATTAGTCATAGAACAACTTGTATTGAGAAAAAAATGTAATCAGAGTTATATAGCTTCCAGAAGGAGGATTTGGATATCATTAAATTAAGGGAGCTCTCTCTACAAAAAGTCAGTGTTCCAAAATGGGGCTGCATATTAAGAATTCCTTAAGGGAATACAAACAAAAACTGAGATTCCCAGGCTCCTCTTACAGAGGTTTTAACTCAGTAGGTTTGAAGAAAACCCTAAGAATCTGTATTTTTCCAAGTTCTTCTGGCAATGTCTATGCAGTCAATCCACATATCAACTTTCAGGAATAACTACATAAAATAATATTTTACTTCTTTATAGCATTTAATATGAGAACAAGGACTTTAAAATATTATTTAATTTAATTTTCCCCAAAAGTCCTGAGAGGTGGGTATTGCTATTTGAATTTTCTTAATGAAGAAACTGAACCTTAAAGACCTTAAGTAAATGGCCTGATATCCCAAACCTAAGGTTCTAAGTTCTCTGGTCCTTATATTAATAATACACCAGGCTGCCTCCTCATTGCTACAAGTATTTTTGAGATCACCTTTTGACCTATTTATTCAACCTATATTTACTGAGTAACTATTAAGAGGTAGGCAATATAATTTTATTATACATGTTGACTCTTGGGGAACTTTTTTGCTTGTATAAAAATAAAAAGTCAATCACTCATTTTAAGTTTTAATTTAATGAATATCCTAGTGAAGAGCTAGACCTGTCTGTAAGCAAAGATGGCTGGTACCCACTAATAACTGTTAGTGTTAAGAGCACTTAGCACTTAACATCTTCTCAATGATATTTACTCTCTCTTGCATTCAATTTAGCATTAACAATTGGATTATCTTTGTGAGGCAATGTGAAATTTTGTATAAATATCCAATAGCAAAGGAACATGGAACAAATAATAGACTGAGAATATCTACTCAATTCCTTAGTTCTGCAACTAACTGGCTGTCATTTGAATTTTGTATATGATAGATACCCTTCTTTGCATATAACACAAAGAAATGGGACAAATGTTGCAATTCTAATAATCTATGATTAGCCTGTCCCAGAAAATATTTTTAAGAGGGAGACCTTTCTAACACTGCTCAACCACCCTTTTCCCCTATACAAACAAGTACAGACACATATTCACACTCAGGAAAAGGAGTGTCAGCTCCCTTAAAACTGAGCTACCTTGTTTCTGAATATCTGCCACCATGTGATCTGGCTAATTTTATAGGTGAGATATTCAGTAACTTTATGGTTTCACTCCAGAAGCAACTGCATTTCAGCAACATGACAGCTCCTTGCAGGGTGTAGGCCCTTTGGAACAAATAAATCTTAAAAAGTTATTAGTTGGAGTCTCTGATGGTAGATGGTTAGGGGCTGGCTGGTCAAGCTAAACCCTTAGGTAGTTTTTAGAAAGCTGTACTTGCACAGTTAGTTGCTGAATTGGTCCTCTTCAGTTAAGGCCTTAATGACCACATGCTTCATGAATATGAAGTGAGTTTTAGGGAAGGATGGCCCACTCCGTGGAACTTACTCAGGTTCAAAGACAAAGCGTTTGAATCTCAGCAGTTGGCAACACTCATAAGTGCTATTGCCTAACAGCTATTGGCAGCCACTTTAAAAATTCCAAAATCACAGATTCTAGAATTCACTCTGGTACAAATAATGTGCAAGATCTGGAGCAGGGCACTTACCCTTTCTTAACCTCTGTTTCACCACTGGTTGATTACGTATCACTAGCGAGGGCCGGGGCCATGTTGATCTTGCTCACCGTTAAATCCTTAGCATTTAGCTCATAGTAAAAATTAAATTAGTTTTTGTTGACTTAATAAAAGAAGACTTCCTTTCCTTCTTGATTTCTCATTCTTAGACCTGTGGCCATTAAATTTCCTTATCAACCCACATCCTTTTAAGCCTGACCCGTGTACACTCAAGCATCTTTCACATCTGTGCATTGTCTGTATCTTTATTTCCATTCTCCTGTTGCTTTCTCTCTATATAGATCGATACAGAGTGAATTTTAACTTACTTAAAAATTCAATAGTAAGTCTGGCACCAGAGAAAAATAATGTTGCTTCTATATGTGTTATACCTACTGAGAAGAGAGAAATTAATAGCAAAAAATAAAATACTTCTAAAAATTTGGAGGAGAACTTGAACATACAGATACACAAAATTAGATAGTAATTTATTCCTGAAGTATGAGGTGAGGTGAGGTAATGACACTTTGATAAAAGTTTTATATTCAGCATAGTGAGAGATGTCACCAACTCTTAAAATCACAACTTTTCACTTCTGAGAAAAAGTTTCATTGATTTTGCTGAATCCCTGTACTTCACTGGTGAGACACTGATTCAAATTATTTTCCTTTCCTAACTTCAGGCAATGTACGGGGTGCCAGATTATTGATTTATTTATTTTTCTGTGGCCTAATTCTCTGTGTTCAGGACATTCTTTTCAGGACTTTTGTTTCATCTGAATATAAGAATTTTTTAAAGATGTCCCCTAATGCCCTTTGAAGAACTGGAGTAACACAGACAACATAATTGCTTTGTGGAACTGACAACTAATTATCCCAAAGCAAAAAGAAGGGTAGGCATTTAGATAATGAAATGTCAAGCAGTGTAACAGAACTGTCATTTACTCAATACTTGTCTGTGTTTGAAAGGATTGCATGTTATTTGAAGACACATCTGTGTATCACTGCAGCCAAAAACATTGTGGGTGTACACATGCAGTACTGTGGCTCTCCTTGTATACGTGAAGATACTGTACCAATAACATATCTACAAATACTGCTATGTAGAATATTGTGTTGTGTGTGTATGTCTGTGTGTGAGTCTGTCTGTTCTCCAACTGTCAGAATTCTGTGAAATGCTGGCATTCTTGATCTAAGACTGCAAAGCCTGCATCAACAGCTGCGTTTCTGCAGATAGCCAGGATGTTTTGTTCAAAGGAAACTGCAGTGCCCTTGACATTGAAGAGTGCCAGAAATCTAACTCCAGACCATCAAGCAAGGATTTTGAATGTGTTAAAAGGAAAATTTTTCCATGAATATTTATAGGAAACCCTGCTCTGCATGAGTGAAAATGATAAGGATGTGCAGTTGATAATCAAGTTGGGTTGTTATTTGTATGTAATAATTTAGAAATGGGGGAGAGAATGAGGAAGCCCTATGATTTATTAAATAATCCAGACATTGCATCAAATATTATTTTTTGAGTACCTTGGCTCATTGCATTTTCCCTTATGCTGGGATCAGATTTTAACTTCCTTATAACCTCATATATGACCAATTTCAATCTTCAAAGCAAAGAGAAACTTTATTTTTTGAACGCAAATGACATTTCAGAAGCAATTTCTTAAAATTGAGGGTCATGATTAACAAAATCTAGTGCCACATAACTTTAGTCTAGCCTCCTAAGGTCTCCTTTGTGTTACTCAGGTGATAATGACCAATGAGGCAGTTGTGGTTATGATAAAATACACACGAGAATATATGTTAGTTTCCTGAGGCTGCTGTATTAATAACAAATTACTGCAAACAGGTGGCTTAAAATGACAGAAATTTTCTGTCTCACAATTCTGGAGGTCCTAAGTCTGAAATCAGGGTGTTGGCAGGGCCACAATGCCTCTGCAGGCTCTAGGGGAGAATCCTTCCTTCCTCCTTCCTCCTCTGGTGGCTCCAGGCCTTCCTTGGCTGGGGCTGCAAAATTCCAATCTCTGGGTCTACATTCACAAAGCTTTCTTCTCTGGGGCTGTGTCTTTTCCTCATTTGTCTTTTATAAGGACAGGTGTCACTGGATTTAGACCAGTGACACCCAGACAAACTAGGATGATCTCATCTCGAGATTCTCATGGAATTACATATTCAAAAACCCCTTTTCCAAATAGAGTCACGTTAATAGTTTCAGGGAGTTAGAACATGATTAGTATAATTTGATTGCCACTGTGAGGAGGAAAAAAACAATAAATGGGCACCAAAGATAAACTGACAAAGAAATGCAACAGAAGTTTAGCAGTATTATGTGTATTTTGGTTAATATTTCTTCAGTACAGGTTGTGTACTGCACAATTAACTAATAATACACTTTTATTTTTCTACTTTTCTATATATCCTACCTTTTAAAAATAATGTGTTCTAATTATACACATTTTTTTAAAAAGGGAAAAGGCATACAAGTATCACAGAAACATGGAATTTTAGAGTGAATCAGGACAAATCTTAGGTAATCTAGCTCAGCTTCTCTCCTTTATATAACCATCTTTTCAGGAGAACAATCTGCATCTACCTCTGCTTGAAAACTTCTGGTGATAAGGATCTTATTCCTTTATAGTCAAACTCATTCTATACTTGATCACCACTAAAAGTCAGGAACTTCTGCTCCAAATGAACTGTAATGTGTCTGCATGCCATATTTAGTGCTGCCATATATAGAAATACAGATTGTGTACTGTATAAATCCGTAGAAAAAACAACACACATGACACCCTCTAAAGCTGCGCAGTGTCGCAGCATCAAGATTCTTATATTGGCCTGTGACAATGCCCAAGTTGGATAAATCCTCTCATGTCTTCCTTTTTCTCTTCCTCCTCCTACTCTTTTTCCTTTCTCCCAACATTACTTGACCTCTTCAGAGGGTATAGCCTCAAATATTGCATGTGCTTATTATCTTTTCCTGGGGGAGAAAAAAAACTCAGCAGATTTTGCCTTGAATTTCCATATTTTTGAGGTTTCCTTTTAGTCTCTAGAAAAACTGACAGCACTGTTTCAGATGACTTTTACTGACTCATGATCAAGGGAATCCTTAACACAAACAAAAAAACTGAGCATGAATTTGTCAGAACAACTGACTTAAAGCTAAAAAGGGTGTGGGTGGTATGGAGGTAAACAAGTCTAAAATTACCTAATTTATATCACTCAAGGTTTAGGTACTTGAGGGTTTTTTGTTTTTTAAATAAACAATTGCTTGTTTAATTCTCACAAGAAACTTGAGTAATAATTGTTTTAGCCACAGGTCCATCATGGAGTCATACGAAATAATTCCCTCATCTAGCCAAGCTCCTTCATCACTGGCTCTTGCACATGTCGTTCTCTCTGCTGAAACACTCACCCTGAACCTCCCCATTCCCTCGTCTGTTTATTTTCTCTTTTGCCTGCCCAACTTCAATTTATTAGTCAGGTTCCAGAAGTGCTGTGCCTACTTCTTCGATCCTCCATGACTGGGTTAAGTGCCCTTCCTATCTGTTCCCAAATACTTTGCATGTCCCACATTTTATAACATAAATTTGTATTATAATCACTTAGTCTGTCTCCTGTGTTAGATCTGACCACTATGAGATAAAGGACCATGGAAAGGAGAGAGTAGTTTATTGTACTAGAGTGTAATAAGGACATAGGACTTAACACCTGTGCTTCCTGTATTTAAACATGGCTGGACCACTTACTAACTAAGGGGCTTTAGAAAAGTTACTTAAATGTGTGAGTTTGTTTATTTGCAAAACAAGAATAAAATAGTGAGCATTTTATACAATTATCATGAGAGAGAACACAGGGAAAGTGGGTAAGTGACAGTAAGTGTCACTCATTTTTATTAGGCGTATTCATGTGTATGTTCTGAAGGTGGCACAAAGCAGATGCCCAAAATTTTCTGTAGACAGAGGATCAGCTCAAATGTCATCTGGTCTATAATGCTTTCTCAGATGCCATATTTAAGGAATCTTCCTCTCAACCTGGATGACACCTGACCACCTACAGTTTAATAGCACTTCTTTCTTACTTTCTCTCTCCATACACGGGACAGTTATTATAGTTATTGAAGGTTTCCTTGCATGTCTTTTTTCCCCTACTAAGCCAAAGCCTCTAGATAGTAGCCTCCATATTTGTCTCTCTGTCCACCACAACACCTACATGGAAAACAGTTGTTAAACGCATGAATGATTTAATAAATAGATAAATGAATCAAAAGTCAAAGCAAATCCTTGGAAACAGGTTGAGAAGGGAGGCTGCAACTCAAAAGAGGGCTTAGATTTGGGTGTTAGACTAAGAATTTTAAGTGGAACCTGAAGAAAGAAGACCCCCTATACACCAAAACGCAGTAAAATTTTGACAGTTTGGTGTTTGCCACTGCTGGATGATCTGTCAAACTTCCTCACAACCAGGGAGTGCTCCATGTCACAAATCAGAGACCAGATTGGTGCTGCCTTTGCACTGGAAACCATAAAGGAAAAGTCTTGTCTTCCTGAATCAACTACTGAAGCAGAAAGACCATCGTTCCCAATATGAGACGTAACTAGATTATTACTATAAATATTCAGAGCTGATAATTTCTAGCCCAGAATATTAAACTAGAAATGTTAACAGGCAGGGATGATGTTCATGCTTATCAATTTGTTGGAAAGATGACTGTATGTCATATGGAAAATCTACGTCCAGAAGAAAAAAACAGGAAAATAAGTTTATAACAAATTATTTTTAAATGAAGTAAAAGTGATATTTCTCAAATAGTTTGCTGAAGCATATGCTGAGAATAAAATGTCCAACAAGTTGATCTTTCTAAAAAGAGTTCCCCTGAACTAATAAGTTTTGACAAATGTGCATGCCATAGGTCTCTCTTAGAGATTTATAATGCACATTGCAATATTAAAGGTTCTGACAAGTCTAGGAGTAATAAAACTTAAAGTTCACTTGAGCCCTGAAAGGTAATGACTTACCAAAAATTATCCTTGTTGGTAAAAGGAGGACTAGAATTCACTCCAATTTTAAATTTTCAATGAAATTGTTGCAACTCTTCTTATTGACTATAAAATGGCTTGGTGAAACAGGATTCTGAAAAAATAAAAATAAAGAAGCTGAGAGAGATACTGCTAGCTCTGCTTTCCTACTGATACCTACCATGTAAGAACCAATCTATTAATACTGTTAATGTCTAAATTCTGGCACATATGCAGTGAACAGCACTTGGTTGTAAATCTTGCTAACTTCATCTCTAAATTTCAAGATCATTCTGGTTTATATACACATATATTCAGAAGGGAAGTCTAGTTTCCATACCTACTCTCCTCCCCTTCACAACTGCCAAGTTTCATTTCTGAAATCTTCACCTGGCTTCCTCCTAGTGAACTTGCAAATGTCGTCTGTGAATTCTCAAAAAACTCCAGTTCTTTCTCCCATTCTTCATTTGCCTTGACCTTTCTACAACATTATCTGTGGCTCTTCTCTTTTCCTTTTAGCTCAATCTTTCCTTATTTACTCTCCATACATGGGACAGAGGTTGAAATAAAGTGAGATTTGATCTAAATTACAGAACAACTGCCAGAGTCATTCTTTTGCTGAACTGGTAATTACAATGGGAAGTCTTTCTCTCAACTTTTCTATTTTGTTCTAGATGAAAAAATTTCCGGGTTAAGACTCAGAAAAACCTAGAACTCAAGTCTAAGATTAGCTGACTAAGCAGTAACATGATCTTGAATGCAAACCAACCCCCTACCCCCTGTTTTATCATTTATGAAGTGAAGACGTTAGACTTAATGATATCTGTAAGTCCTTCTTTTTCTGACGTCTTAAATGTTCCTGAATGCTCAGAAGATGGTTCTGCAGTCTATTTATGTGACTTTGATCAAATTATTTAACCATTATGAATCTGGCTTAGAGCCCCACTTATATAATGAAATTATATCAGGAAAAGAAATCTTAATATGGCAACATAGTGTTGAACTGAACAAACCTTTACACCAGACTGCTTGAGTTCAAATTTCAGTTCTACCAGTTTGTGATTGTATAATATTGGGAAAATCACTTAACTTCTCCGTGCTTCAGTTTCCTCATATCAAAAAAAAAAAAAAAAGATACCGTAGCAGTTCTTCCTTTATAGAGTTTTGAAAATTAAATGAGTTAATATATGGAAAACACTTAGAAGAGTGCTTGGTACATAGAAAGCGCTATGTAAATTTGGCTACTGTTATTAATGGGTCCTGACACTAGTTGAAAATAGAGCATTCAAATATAGTTTTTCCTTTTTCTAATTATGTGGCATTGGTAATTTGTTCACTGCCTGTCAAAGTTTGATTCATTGTAGAGAAAACAAAATATGTCATTGATAATTTTAATTATGAACACATATTCTGCCCACAATATTTTATCAGTTTAAACATTTTCTCACTTTTATTACATTGATAGAAAATATGAAAAACCACTTCTGATTGACAAAATCATCATACATTCAACATATCAGATGCTTTTTTACTGTGCAGTTTTTCTTGTTTTGAGACATAGAGCAAGAATTGCAAACATTTTTAAAATCTATATAGTTGGATTTATATCTGCCATGTCATCTTTTGTTTTTTATGTCTCATGTTGATTTTGTTTCTCTACCCCTTTTTTACTGCTTTCTTTTGTGCTAAGTGAATATCTTCTTGTGTAACATTTAAATTCCATTAGTGACTTTTTGCTTTTTTTTTTTTTTAACTTATTTCTTAGTGGTTACTCTAGGGCTTACTATATATATGTTATCACAGTCTATTTTAGATTTCTATGCTAAATTAATTCCAGTGAGATATAGAAACATTACACCTATATAGGCTATTCCATCTTGCCTGTTTGTGCTATTATTATAATACATATGGCAAATATATATGTTCTATGCCCAACAACCCATTGTTATAATTATTACTTTATATATATATATATTTATATGGTATCTTTCAGTAAACTGAATGTAGAAAGGAAAACAAGTTCATAATTTGGAGTATTTGTTATATTACCCTTTTTATTTACCAACTCTGGTTCCCATAATTTGTTTTTGTGAATGTGAATTACTATTTAGTGTGATTTCCCTAATCCAGTGTACCGTTGTTCCTACTCAGCTCCTTTGTATTGTAGATCATATCTTGATTTAATTCTTTCACATGGTTTCCTTTAGTTATTTAAACATACTTATAATGGCTGCTCAAAGCCAAACTCTTTATTTAATCCAACATCTGGAACTTCTCTCAGGCAGTTTCTGCTGCCTACTACACACATACCTCATTTAATTGCATTTTACTTTATTGCATTTCACAGATATTGTCTCTTTTAGAAATGGAAGGCTTGTGGCAACCTTGCATTGAGCAAGTCTATCAGCGCAATTTTTCCAGAAGCATGTATTCAATTCTTGTTTTTGTATAACATTTTGGTAATTCTTAAAATACTTAAAACTTTTTCAGTATTATTATATCTGTTACAATGATCTCTGATCAGTGATCTTTGATGTTACTGTTGTAATTGTTCTGGGGCACCATAAATCACACTGATGTAGGACAGTGAACTCAATAGATAAATGTGTTCTGACTACTCCACTGACTGGCTGTTCCTCCATCTCCCTCCCTCTCCTAGGGACTCTCTATTCCTGAGACACAACAATATTGAAATTAGGCCAACTAATAACCCTACAATGGCCTCTGAGTGTTCATATGAAAGGAGGACTCATATATCTGCTCAGAAAAAAAAAGATCCCCTTTGAAATATTACTGCACATTGAAAATGCAGCTAGTCACCCAAAAGTCTCTGATGGAGATGTACAAAGAGATTAATGTTGTTTTCATGCCTGCTAGCACAACATCCATTCTGTGGCCCATGGATCAAGAAGTAATTTTGACTTTCAATTCTTCTTATTTAAGAAATACATTTTATAAGGCCATAGCTACGTTAGAAAGTGATTCCTGTGATAGATCTCAACAAAGTAAATTCGAAAATCTTCTGGAAAGGATTCACCATTGTAGATTCCATTAAGAACATTTGCAATGCATGGGAGGAGGTCAAAATATCAACATTAACAGGAGTTTGGAAGAAGTTGATTCTATTCATAGATGATTTTAGTGGGTTTAAGACTACTTTAATGGAGGAAGTAACTGCAAATGTGGTGGAAACAGCAAGGGAACTAGAATTTGTAGGGCCTGAAGATGTGACTGAATTGCTGCAATCTCATGATAAAACTTGAACAGATGAGGCATTGTTTCTTGCGCATGAAAGAAAGTGGTTTCTTGAGATGGAATCTACTCCTGATGAAGAAGCTGTAAAAATTGTTGAGATGGTAAAATATCACATAAACTTTGTTAATAAGCAGTGTCAAGGGTTAAGAGGATTGACTCCTGTTTTGAAAGAAGTTCTGTGGCTCAAATGCTATTAAACAGCATTGCATGCTACAAAGAAAACTTTAGTGAAAGGAAGAGTCAATTGATGCAGCAAATTTCACTGTTGTCTTATTTTAAGAAATTGTCACAGCCTACAGCAACCACCACTCTGACCAGTCAGCAGCCATCAACACCAGGTTTTAGAGGCCACTGTTTGATGTTTGCTTTGTTCCTGGGGGAGCATGTTTTAGAATCTCTTTTCCTGGTTCTCTCTGGTAAACTAGCCTATGGTTTAGCTATTGTTCTCATGGTACTGCTGGCCTTAATTTCTAACCACCAAACTCTTGAGATTGCCTTGAGGCTTGAATTTCCTTTGTGAAAATATTTGGAGCTCTCCATTTCTAAGGCCTTCCTATACTCTTAGGCAAATTCTCTGAGCTATGGATCAGGAAGTAGGGGTAGGGACAGTGGCCTGTTTCTGTCTTAAAGACATTCCTGCCTTAGCAGCAGGGTTATGGGCAGGAGCCTTAGGCTCCAGTCTTCTCAGCTTCTCTTGGTGTGGAAACTCTGTGCTAGAATGAGCTGAGACGAGGGTGATGTGGGCCCTCACTTAAACCCAAGCCCCCATGTTTTGAGTTGGGCTGGATGGAAGAAAGCAGCTATGACCTCTTGGCCAAACCTGCTGGAAATTTATTCACTGTAACACAGAGCTGTGGGGTGTTTGAAATCCTGGAGGCCTGTCCTTTCTGAGAAGATACCATAGCTGCTGAGTGGGAGCTAGGAAGAGAAGGATCATTGAATTCTTAGCTATATCTACCTGGAGTGGAGTTTCCATCATATTGAGTTGGGAACAGGGAGGGAAAATGTGGGTTCAAATGTCACAGACTTTCACCATCCGCATCAAGTTTTAGCAGATTTTCTTAAATAAATGTTTTGTTTTTTGCTGAATGTCCTTATGACAATATACAGAGACTTTTACGGTTATTGGTTTTTGTTGTTTTTTTTTTTTTTTTTTTTTTTTGAGACAGAGTCTTGCTTTGTCACCTGGGCTAGAGTGCCGTGGCATCATCATAGCTCACTGCAACCTCAAACTCCTGGGCTCCAGTGATCCTCCTGTCTCAGCCTACCGAGTAGTTGGGACTACAGGCGCACACCACTGTTCCCAGCTGATTTTTCTATTTTTGTAAAGACAGGGTCTCACTCTTGCTCAGGCTGGTCTGGAATTCCTGATCTCAATTGATTCTCCCACCTCTACCTCCCAGAGTGCTAGGATTATAGGTATGAGCCACTGCACCTGGCCTGTTTTTTGGTTTTATCTTAAATTTTCACCAGTTACATTTGTTCTTTGGGGAGCAGAGCTATGGCCCTCTTGTATTGCCATTCCAGAGGTAAAACCACCATTCACTCCTCTGCATGCATTATAGATGCATGCTCTGTTGTGCCATTTCCTATTTACACTAATCTCACATGCATCAGTGTACATTTTAAAAACGCTTTTAGATCCATTAACTTTTGTTTGCTTATAAAGGACAGTGTTACACCCAGTTCAGGAACTTTCCTCTAGCTGTGCCTGTTCTTCACATTTGGAAGCATGTTCAATAGGATTACTGGATTTACTTGTCTAATTTTCTCTTTCCCCTTCCTACTTCCAGTAATCAATTGCTTAAAGGAAAATGCTTCCTTTTTTTTCAAGGTAAATTTCTTATTTGGGATAATTATGGATTCACATTCAATTGCAAGAAATAACAAAGAAATTCCATATACCCTTTATCTAGTTTCCCCCAATGGCAATATCTTGCAAAACTTTAGTACAACATCACAATCAGAATATTGATTGATATAGTCAAGACAAAACATTTCTATCAACACAATAATCCCTCATGTTGTTTTTTTATAGCCACACACACTTCCCTCCAGGCCCCAACCCTTCCTGAGTCCCTTGCAACCATTAACATGTCCTCCATTTCTATAATTTTGTTATTTCAAAAATGTTATACAAATGGAATCATAGAGTATATAACCTTTGGAATTGACATTGCTTTTACTTGGCAAAATCCTCTGAAGAGTCATCCAAGTTTTACACGTATCAATAGTTTGTTCCTTATAATTCCATGGTTTGAATGTATCATGGTTTGTTTAACCATTCACCCATTAAAGGACATCTGGTTTGTTTCTAGTTTGGGACCATTATGACGAAAAGAAAAGGTTGCTATGAAAATTCATATGTAGGTTTTTGTGCGAACATAGGTTTTCACATCTCTACCATATATGCCTAAGAGTACAATCACTGAGTCCTATGGTAGTTGCATTTTTAGTTTATAAGAAATTGTGAAACTGTTTTCCACAGTGGCTGTATAATTTTACATTCCCACCAGCAATCTGTGAGTGATCTGGTGCTATTGAATTGTGACCCTCCAAAATTTTGTCCCTACAATATTTATATGTTGAAGCCCTAACACACAATGTGACTTTATTTAGAGCTGGGTCCTTTATAAATGTAATTGAGTTTAAATAAGGACATAAGGGTAGGGCCTTAAGCCCATAGAAATGGTATCCTTATTAGAAGAGGAATAGATGCTAGAGATCTTTCTCTCTCCCTCTGTGCACACACAGAGGAAATGCCTTGTACAGACACAGTGAGAAGGCAGCTGTCTGCAAGTCAGGAAAAGAGGCCTCTCCAGGAACCAAATGGGACAGCACCTTAATCTTGAATTTATAGCTTCTAGACCTCTAAGAAAATATATTTCTATTGTTTAAGCCACCCAGTCTGTAGTATTTTGTTATGTTAACCCTAGCTGGCTAATATACCACTTCTCTACATTCTCTTCAGCTCTTTATATTGTCACTCTTTTTATTTTAGCCACTCTAATGGGTGTGTAGTGATATCGTATTGTGCTTTCAATTTGCATTTCCCTAATGAAAATGATGCTGAGCATCTTTTCATATGTTTATCTGCATTCTATATTTCTTCTTTGGTGAAAATATCTCTTTATTCTTTGCCCATTTTATGATTGGATTTTTTTTAATGGTTGAGTTTTGAGGGTTCATCATATACTACTGATAGGTCAGATATGTGGTTTACAGATACTTTCTCTTATTCTGTTGCTTGTATTTTCATCCTCTTAACAGGGTATTTCACAGAGGAAAATTTTTGATTTTTATGAACTACAACTTACCAAATTTGTCTTTTATGAATCATCCTTTTGGTGTCAAATCAATTGAAGAACTCTTTGCTTACCCCTAGATGCCAAAGAGTTTCTTCTATGTTGTTTTTTTCAAGTTTTATAGTTTTATGTTTTCCATATAAGTCTGTGATTCCATATAAGTCTGTGTAAGTTAATGTTTGTATAAGGCATGAGAGTTAGATCAAAGTTCATTTTGTGGTCTGTGAATATATGGTGTAATAAAGACCATATCTGGTCTTTCCTCCTGGTTCCTGGCATGTGATAAGCTAATGTGGATGTTCTGGCCTCTACATGGTCTCCACTGACACCACAAGAGGGATGCCTTGTTACCAGTGGGTATTGGTGAAAACTCCCAATCTCTACTAGGCCTCCTCTGACAGGAGGAAGGGCATCTCATCACTGCTGGGTTGATGTGGAAGTCAAGACTCTCCACATTATCTTCCTGATGTCTGTTTCTTGGACCTTTGGCTAGAGATAGCAGGCTTTTGGGGGGGCTTGTTCAATCCCACTGGCATTTCTAGATTTCTGGTCCCTTCAGCTCCAGGTGAGAGACATGAAAAACACAAAGACTACCCAGGGATCTCACTACTCTGTTGTTCCTCCAGTCCTCAGGTCTTTAGCCATCTTCCTTCTTCTCTTCACTTTTCAGAGGTTTACATTGTTTTATATATAATATTTTGGGTTTTAGTTGTGCTTAGCAGGAAAAATAAGAAAAAGCAAGTCTATTCCACATTCCTAGAAGTTGCAGTTTTTTCAAATACTGCTGTAAGCAGAATGTGATGGACATTCCATTGGCTTTGCCACATCAGAATGCACAGATGTGGCAAAGCCAATGAAATAATATTCTGGCTGCACATTGAGACTGCCTGTGTGCTCCAAATCCAACCTCCAAGTGTGAAAAGTAAATATGTAAATGTCACTGGGAGCCCAGGACACATGATGGGTTCAGAACATAAAACACTGGGAATCTGCCATTTTTAGAGTTTTAGTGGGAGGCAGAGACACCCCCCTACACACTTAGAAGAAGCAGAAAGCTAGTGCCTGGGTATATAGCTTACTCTTGCTCTACTGGATGCCACCATAGAGTCTTTGATTCTGCAGTAAATGGCATACAGATGAACAGACAGTTGAGAATGGTTTTTCCCTGCTAGAGGCACTCTGCAGGGTCTAGTGGTTGCAGTGCCAGCTCTGGCACTCAATGTCTAACGGCAACAGCAGTGGTACCCTAACTAGGCTGTTCTAATAATGATGACTTAGTTGACGTTATAAGCATCTACATAGTTTTTTGTCACTTTATTGATATTTGTCTTTCATCATTCCCTGAGATTTTTTTAATGTCCAAAATTGTATTATAGTCAGAGACAGTGAATGCACTCCCCTCTTGAGACATGGGAGATGGTGAGAGAGTTAATAAAAAGAGAGACACAGCTCAGATGGGAGAGAAGCAAAACTTTCAGCACTGGAAAACCCCTTTAATTTAACTTTTGCTCCTTTCTAGCACAAATGATATATATCTGCTCATAGAAATCTCTCTTGTTACCATTCTACTGTTTCAAAACATGAAAAATGTTACAAACATTGATTCAAGAATAAATTTTCCTGCTCAAAATGTGTATAATTGTAAAAGGCAAATATGCAAGGAAATATTGTCATGGCAATTTTCACAAGCCACTCACCTGCACTAGCAATTCCTAAATGACCCTAAAATATTCAACAGAGGGTAAAAATCCAACACTCTGGCTGCACATCAAAACTGCTTATGTGCTGTAAGCCCAACCCCCAAGTATGAAAAGTAAACAAGTAAATATCACTCAGATCCCAGGACACATGATGGATTCAGAACATAAAACAAAATCTCATGGCAAAGCAAGAAATCAAACATTTCCTTTATAGGCAAATTCCTTTCGACAAAAAGTCTAGGCCTGATTAAAGTGTTTCCCAAGTTCAAAGACAAGCAAGATAGATGGGGCTGCACACTGTAGATACGGACAACTCATCAGAACTATTACCATATTTGTTTGGAAGCAATAGACCAATACAGAAAAATTCAACCTCATCTCTCAGTGTGATTTGCTATATTTATCTGGTAGGCAAATGTTCTTCGGATTAAAGTTGCTTCACAACCAGAAGATTTTTCTCAAATGCCATTTCAGGGAAGGCAATTTTTAACATTCCCATGTTTCAGATAAATAAAAATGACTCCTAATTCTTGCAAAATGCATTTCAGCTCTTTGACATGTCTTCACATCTATTATATTATTCCAACCTCAAAACAACTTGTGAGGTAGTCATGGAAAGGAAGAAAAATTTATGGAGTGCCTACTATATAATATATATATATATATATGTATATTGTGCTAGGTAACATATATTTTATGTCATATCATCCTCACTCCAACCTTTTGATTTAATATCTTTAATTGATGAAGATGGAGAGAGTTTAACTGGTTGTTCCAGGTCAGTCAGATCCGGGTCTAGATCTTGGATCACCTGGCTCACAAGTCTATGCACGTTTCCTTGGACTCTGTTGTGGCACTTCTTAGTCCACCTAACTAATGGAAAGATAAAGTCATGTGCTGAAGAGTAAAGAGACTAAACCTGTGTTTTTCTGTGCCTCCATTTGAAGCAGGATTTTGCCTCTGAGTAGATATCTGTAGGAAATAGTTCCTGTATCATCAACAGAACAAGTAGCCAGACTGAAGAAACAAAAAGACAAAGTCTGCTATAGTGATAATGGCAGCATAGACATTACACAGAGGATACCAGAAGGCCAGTCAGGCCATGTGGCCTTGTGCTAGGACAAGGTTACTTTGCAACCTTGGGAAAATCATCTTATCTTTACAGGTGTCAATTTCCTCATCTATAAAATGAAAAGCTTGAACTAAATTATTTCTGAATTAGCTGATAGCTCCTCAAATCCAAAGATAGCTTGTTCTCCATTACTTAATGTTCTGATGTTTCTTTCAAGTGAGAAATCAACAGCTGCTTTTTTCTCCCACTAGTAAACAAATAAATGATCTTTGTTATCCACTAAGTTAAAGGAGGACATCAGAAATACATAAATTTGAGATTGTGTGTGTTTTAATTAACCAGAAGCTTAAGTTGTATTGATTGGAATCCACTAGTGGTGGAAATAATTTGGAAATATACATATGTGTGTGTGTATATGTATATAAATATATGTGTATATATGTGAATATATATTATATATTTATACATTACAAATATATAAAATATATATTCTGTAAGGCAAATATCTTCATCTCAGAAATTCATTCTCTACAGGTTTTCCTGGTCATAGGATATGAAAATTGAACAAAGTGGACACTCAAGGACAGTTCTATACATGGAAGTTTTGATTCCAGGCAATTGAGGCTTGAACTCTTAGGCTTTGATCTTCCTATATGTTCCAAAAGAGTCGCTCCTGGGGATTATAGCACTTTAGGCTGTCAGATTTGATTTTGAATAATCAGAATAAATAGAACACACAGTAATATTCCACTATGAAATGTGGCCCTGAAAGAATATATATCTTTGCTGTTGTCCTTATTTAACTTATTCTTTATATAAAATTTTATGTAGGCATTTCAAAAATATTCTACAAGTGTTCAACTTGTCACTATATTTATAAGAATTATATTCAAGACCTGAGCAAGAGAACTCACTGGCCCTTTACACAACTATGTTTGCCTTATAGGAAGTCAGTAATGATAAGGTAATTAGGAGCAGGAGAGGACAGAGTTTCTCCCAAACCCCTTCCCTGGTCCAGCTGTGTGTTCTTCACTTGAGAAGAGTGGAAAATCTCTCTTCAGTCTAATAGAATCTATCTGTTCATGGTGGGACCTCAGGGACATTAGAAGCTGTGCCCTTTTCTTCGTGAAATATTACCAGTACTTGAATCATCTCCATTTTAAACAATGTACTAAGAATAATTCATACTATATGGATAAGTGTATAGACTCTTAAGAGGACTACCTAAAAATATGTGAGTCAGATCAATGTATAAACTTTGATATATTTGTTTGTTAAAAAATCACCTTATCATTATATGCTATTTGCTATTGATAAAAGGAAGAAGCAATGCTTGCTTGTTTGTACATCTATTATAACAATATAAAATACAGGAAAATGAGCCTTAACACAAGTTTATTGTGCAGACTAAAGATCAAACTCAGAAAAACACAAGAATTGGAAAATTGAGTTCAACCATTTGCTTTGCAACTAATGCATTAGTTCCCATGCACCAAGTCATTTGGTTCCTTTAGGATCCTATTACCTCATCCATAAAAGGAAAAGGATTTGAGAATTCTAAGTACCCTTCAGTTCAGACACACTAGAATTTTTTATTTCATCTATTGCCTTATTAATGTGACAAGTTAGGTCTCCTGGACAGTTTCCAAAGGCAAAAGAAGTATATTGAAAGATTATTTCCAACATAAGGGAAATAATAAAACTGTACATGGACACTACAAAATGATATCAAAGGAGGCAGAGGCAATTTACTCACTTGGGGAAAACAGCAAGACAAGACGAGAAGTGCAGTGCTGCAGGGGGATGAGAGTGGATGTTAAAACTGAGCAAAAAGATTCTGAATAAAAGGTGGGCGACACACTCTGAGACAAATGGCGCTATTGAAGGAAATATTCTAAATATATAAGCTTTAGAGATGGTAAATTGAGGATCTTGAACCAATGAACAAAATGTGCAAAAGTGTATGTTGTAGAAGCAGGGTGTTTCTATATTTGTCAAAGCCTCTTTCTCTCCCCCCTTCCTACCACACTCAGCTTTGAGATTTTAACACTCTTTGTTAAGAAATTATAATTCCTTTGACCCGTTGTTGGTAACTTAAGTCCCAGAAAACTCATCAAAAGTATCTCTAGCCTTGACAAAACTCACCTGGATTCAAGTGTTTATTTCCAGGTAAGATGGCCAATGAGTCAAAGTGGAAAAATCCAGAAGTTAAGTTTTTTCCCCTTAAGGGTCCACATAATTATGGCTTCAATTACAGCAGAAACTCTGAGCTCCGGTGGAGTTTTTTTCTGTGAAGCAGCTTGTGCACTACCTTTCTTGGTTTTCCAGATGGGCTTGTAACTTCCAAACAAGGTTAAATAGCTGAATCCCAACTGCTCTTAACGGAGAGTGATCCCAACAGCAGTATTGTGGAATGAGTTAAGCATAGAAGGGGTTCCAAAATGCAGGGCTTTGGATGAAGTTTTAATTCACATTTGGCAGTGGGGAGTCCTGTGCTCACAAATAAGCCCATATTTAACTGCAGGTTTCCTCCCAATCACTTTATATCCACTATGTGCAACTTTTAAGTGAAGGCCTAACCCACTCTCTAAGGAAACTTTCTGCTAGGACATATTAGAGAGAAAAATGACATCATAAGGATTTAAATATGGAACAGACATTTTAAAGCTTTATGCTATTAGACTAACCAGCTATCATCATCAGTTATAGTGGTGATAACTGTATCATGGTCTAGCGGATAAGAAATAGAATGAGGCAAGTAGAAGCCGTTGTTCCAATTCCACCTCTATCATTAGCTCACTGAGTTCTTTCCCGTAAGTGAAAATAATTCAGCCCCCACTTCTAATGCTTGATTGCTAAAAGAATTAGTTGTTTTCTGGCTTCACAGACGATATATGTGGAACACGTAGATTTAGGAAAAAGGTGATTGAAATTATATGCCTTTATTTTAAAAGTTGCTGTCAGGTAATGCACTTCAACCTGAAGAACTTAATCCTTATAATCACATCTTATGGAAGCTTAAAATACCCCTTTCTGTCAGGAAGGTAGAACTGAAATATAATTCATGTTCTTGTGTGATGTGGTTAAGTGTACTCTGGTTTTGTTGTTGTTTATACAAACCCTATATCCATACTCTGGTTCAAAAATTCATAACCCATAGAAAAAAAAATTCCAGTAGAAAAAGTAGGATTCCATTTTAAAAGCAGGAAAAGATAAATAGCAACCCCAAATCTTCCGTGAAATCGCACCATTTCAAGAAACTACTCCATCTTACAAAATTCCTCGGCAGTAATCAAAGGTAATCTTGTTCTCTAGTAATATCTACCTGTATCATATGGTTGAAAAAAATGAAGGCTATGGAGTTATAACATTATAGTAATTGAGCTGCTGACCCCCAGACCTGTTGGACCAGAGAAAATATTTTTTATTCTGCCACTTCTACATGGAAGTGCATACCTCCAAAAGACCATCCCTCCATTGCTCCAACTTCCTAACTGAGGAAAACAGCCATGCATTCACGCAGGATAGAATAATATATATTACAAAATATATTTAGGAAAAAGTTTTATTCAACCCCTCAAGATCTCCAGATATGAATACAATATTATTTGCTTGGATTAATCTACCTCTGTATTCTAGAACTTAAGCCATGAAGATCACTTTTATTGCTGCATTCCATCACAAGCTTAGCTCATATTATTGTTGATGGATAAAGCATGTGTCAATAAATAGGGAAAGAGAAGGCTAGAGAGAATAATTATTTTTCCTAGAAAATTGTTGAGTGATACCTGACTCCCTAAAATGTCAATAGGGAACAACTAACTTATTTTCCACCCTTCCTGATATGTTTATATCCATCCACTCTTTTATTCAACATATGTTTATTGAGACCCTACAATGTGTCAGACACTATGCTAGGCTTTAGATGTACAAGGTAGGCCAAAAAAGTTTCAGCTCTCAGGGTGTTCACGGTCTAGTTTGACAGAAAGATAATGAAATATAGGCATACTTTGGAGACATTGTGAGTTCAGTTCCAAACCACCACAATAAAGTGAATATCCCAATAAAGCAAGTCACCTGAAATCTTCAGTTTCTGGGTGCATATAAATGTTATGTTTACATGATATTACAGTCTGTTAAGTATGTAATAGCATTATGTACACAAAAAATACACACATTAATTTGAAAATACTTTATTGCTAAAAAATGCAAACGATCATCTGAGCCCTCAGCAAGTCATAATCCTCATGCTAGTGGAAGTTCTTACCTATATGTTGATGGCTGCTGCCTGATCAGGGTGGTGATTGCTAAAGGTTGAGGTGGCTGTGGCAATTTCTTAAAATAAGACAACAGTGAAGTTTCTTGCATCACTTGACTCTTACTTTCACAAAAGTTTTCTCTGTAGCATGCAATGCTGTTTGATAGCATTTTATTTGACCCACAGTAGAACTTCTTTCAAAATTGGACTTAATCTTCTTAAACCCTGCCATTGCTTTAGCAACTAAATTTATGTCATATGCTAAACCCTTCATTGTTGTTTCAATTATGTTTATAGCTTCTTTACCATGAGCAGATTCCATTTCAAGAAACCACTTTCTTTGCTCATCCATAAGAAGCAATTCCTCATCTGCTCAAATTTTATCATGGGATTGCAGCATTTCAGTCACATCTTCAGGCTCTATTTCTAATTCCAGTTCTCTTTCTATTTCTACCACATCTGCAGTTATTTTCTGACTGAAATCTTAAACCCCTCAAAGTCATCCATGAGGGTTGGAATCAAATTCTTCCAAATATTTTTAAGTTTTGACATTCTCCCATGAATCACAAATGTTCTTAATGGCATCCAAAATGATGAATCCTTTCCAGAAGGTTTTTCAATATACATTTCCGATATCCATAAGAGGAATTACTTTCTACGGTAGCTATAGCCTCACAAAATGTATTTCTTAAATAAGAGACTTGAAAGTCAAAATTACACCTTGATCCACGGGTGTTGTATTAGCAGGCATGAAAACATTAATCTTCTTGCACATCTCCATCAGAGATCTTGGGTGACTAGATGCATTGTCAATGCACAGTAATATTTCAAAAGAAATCTTTTTTTTTTTTCCTGAGCAGTAGATCTCAACAGAAAGCTTAAAATATTCAGTAAACCATGGTATAAACAGATGTGCTGTCATCCAGACTTTGTTGTTACATTTCAACAGCACAGGCAGGGTAGATTTAGCATTAATTCTTAAGGGACCTAGGATTTTCATAATGGTAAATGAGCATTGGCTTCAACTTAAAGTCACCAGCTACATTAGCCCCTAACAAGACAGTCTGCCTGTCATTTGAAGCTTTGAAACAAGGCTTTGACTTCTCTCCAGCTATGATGTCCTAGATGGTATATTCTTTCAATATATGGCTGTTTTGTCTAAATTGGAAACCTGTTGTTTAGTGTAGCAACTTTCATTAATTATCTTAGCTAGATCTGCTAAATAACTTGGTGCAGCTTTAATATCAGCACTTCCTGCTTCACCTTGGATTTTATGCTTTGGAAATGCCTTCGTTCCTCAAACCTAATGAACCAACAACCTCTGATAGCTTCAGACTTTTCTTCTGCAACTTCCTTATCTCTCTCAGCCTTTGTAGAATTGAAGAGAACTAGTGTCTTGTTCTAGATTAGGCTTCGTCCTAAGGGAATATTACGGCTGGTTTGATCTATCAAGACCATGAAAACTTTCTGTATTATCAGCAGTAAGGCTGTTTTCCTTTCTAATTATTCCTTTGCTCGTTGAAGTGGCACTCCTAATTTCTTTTAAAAATTTTTTACTTTGCCTTCACAACTTGGCTAACTGTTTGGTAGAAGGGTCTAGCTTTTGGGCTATCTGATCTTTTGGTGTGCCTTCTTCGCTAAACTCATTCAGGAGCCTCCTCACTAATGAGTCAAAAGTTCATTTCTAACTTTTAATTTAAAGTAAGAGG
>CAUYRT010024020.1:0-83064 GCA_963574885.1 Lepilemur ruficaudatus
GTGATCATGGCTCACTGTAATCTTGAACTCCTCAGCCCAAGGGATCCTCCTGCTTCAGCCTCCCAAATAGCTGGGACTATAGGCACAAGCCACCATGCCCAGCTAATTTTTAAAATTTTTGTAAAAACAGGAGCTTGCTATGCTGCCCAGACTTTTCTTGAACTTCTGGTCTCAAAACATCCTTGGGTCTCAGGCTCCCAAAGTGCTGGGATTACAGGCATGGGCCACCACGCCCAGCTTCACTGACACTTTATTTAAAGATGCAGAATACCAAAGGACAAGGTATTAAAAACAGTCAGGAAAAGCCAGATCATTTACAAAACCTGATAAGTAGACAAAACAGATAGATATCTCAAACATATTCATGGAAGCCATAAGTCTATAAAATAATATGATAAAAAAGTAACTATTAGCCTAAAATTGAGGACTACTGTGAATACATCTCTCAAGAATAAAAGCAAAATCAATATGCTTTTGTAAAAGGCAAAATAATAATTTTATTGCCTAAATAATAAGCTTACTGCTATCTTTATTGAATGATCTTCTAAAAGATACAGTTCAGAATAAGGAAAATGAACGTATAGATGCAAGGATGAATGGAAAGCAGAGGAATTAAACACTGTAACAACTCTAGGTCTGTGTGAAAAATGGTCATAGTTTATAACTGTATGATTGAAAAAAGGCAAACATTGGAGAATAAAAAATACAAGTCAGGAGGCAATGATTAGAACTGAAATATCCTTATGTTCTTTTATTTGGGGTGGGTAATGGATATTAACTTCAGATTTTTGAGCTAAATTTATCATAAACGTTCAAAGGTAACTACTAAAAGAAAACAAATAAAAAATATATGACCTCTAAACAAATGACAGGAAAAAAACAAAGCAAAACAGAACAATCATAAAACTCCATAATAATGATAATAAGCAGTAAGCAAAAGTAAGAAAAAGCATTTTAAAAATGCAGGCAAATAGAAAACACAAAATAAGTTAGTAGAAACAAATTCAAAATATATAAGTAATTAAAGTAAATATAGCTTGAAATAGTTGATGAAATTGAATTAAAAATAAAACTATCCCTGTGCTATTATTGAGAGAAACATAAAAGGAAACACATGGAAATAGAAAGTTCAAAGGTCAATGAACAATAAAAAGACAACAAGCAATCTAGAGAAAGCTAAGGAACTCTATTAATATCTGAAAAAATAGCCTTTAAGCCAAAAAGCATTATAGGGATAAAGAGTTTTGCTACATAATGATAAAAGTTTTAATTTACCAGGAAGGTATTGCCATTCTAAACTAGAATGCATATAATGAAATATCTTCAGATTATATGAGGTCAAACTAATAGAACTACAGGGAAAAATTGTGAAACAAAACGTCATTGTGGAAAACTTCACCATGCCTCTCTCAACTATTGGAAGATCAAGAAAATAAAATATTATTAAAGATATAGACTATTTGAAAAAATAATGAAAAACTTGATGTAGTAGAATTTTTGGAACCCAGATTCAATATTTATAGGATAAATAATCTTTACACACACACATGCAATATAATTTTTTAAGAACTGGTTACATACTAGGTCATAAATCGTGTTTCAACTTGGTTTAGTAGAGCCAAAGGGTTTTTTTTTAAATTTTAACAAACTTGTAAAATAGAGAAATCTTTGGTGAAATTTTATCACTAATAAGAAAAGAAGACAATACAAAAAATAAAAAGAAAATCAAATTTAGCAATAGCAAAGATTAAAATTATAATACAGCTGTAAGATTACCTTTTGCTAATAATTTTTAAAAAATTAGGCAAACTTAGGAAAAAATATAATATACAGAAACTAATTACTAATAGAAAAGTGAAAGCCTGAATGGCCTTATAACTATTAAATAAATTGACTTAGGAGTTTAAAACCTTCCCACAAAGAAGCACTAGGTCCAAATACTCTTAAGACAATAGGAAAAGAGAGACTACCCTATAATTCATTCTGTGAATTAATATAGCCTTAACTAAAACCAGAGGGGGTTTCAAGGAAAAAAGAACATATTCTTCATATCGCTTTGGAGGCTAGAATTGTGATAATCTTAAATAAGACAGAAAACAATAGTGTGACATAAGAAAGAATTTAGGAATCTTGCTGCACCCGTTGTTACTGCCTTGTTTCATGCCCATATCCTCCCTTACATGGTCATTTCAGTACCCTTTCAAATGGCCTCCATGTCATGCCTGGCTGCCTCTCCAAATTTCCCTTACTCATTGCTCCCAAATTGGTCTTGCTAGAAGGAAGAGTCTCTGCTGTGCTTAAAATCCTAACTCTACATTTGTTCTACCGTACTCTGAGCTCCGCCCTCAATATACTCAGTCTAGCTGGAAGAGAGAGAAAATGAGTATTTGCAATTCTTTGTGGTGTGTGTAGCAGTGTGAGAGTGTGCTCCTTTTCCCGGTCTGGCGAGTGGGAGAGGAAGACAAGCATCAAGATTCAAGAGCTAAGGAAGGCTTATTGGAAGAAGTCGAACCAAGATGAGTGCCAGAAAGATGAGTAGGAGTGAGTCAGTGAAGTTAGGAGAGGTACGTTTCAGGTAGAGCGACTAAATTTAGAAGGAAGGCCATTGAGATCCTGGCAAGCTGGTATAGGTAGAGAACTGGGAATCTTCAGTTGTTAGTAAGACACAAAAGGGAGCAGGCAAAGCAGGCATGTGATAAGGTAGGGGGGAATTAGGTCACGGCCACTCGATAGGTTGAGAAATTTGTGCCTCAATATTTTAGGATAGGATATTGTTGAGAGGTGTTAAGATGGAGAAATTTGCATGTTGGGTACACCTAGTGGCTGAGTGGAAACCAGTTGTCAGTTCTATGAATCGTGGGAGGAAGAGATGAAGAGGATCTTCATTTCTGTTTACCAACATTGGAAATATGTAGGAATGAAGAGTTGGGGATTTATACTAGCTTAGAGTTTTCTGTCAGATAATAATTTTCTTAAAGAGATGCTTATAAATAATGGGATAGATGGGAAAGGTCATATGAAATTTGCTGATCATTTTATAAGAAAGATATACTCTCATCTTATTTAGTCATTCATTCAACATTTATTAAACGCCTACTCTTTCATATACTCCTTCAAATAGAAAAGATAAAATTGTAAATAAGAGAGACACAATCTGTGACCTCACAGATCTTATAGTGTAGTGCATATATGTAATATTTACATTACTGTGGGTATAGTGAGATTTTTTAGTGAAGGATAGAATGATTCATACAAAAATGAAAAAAGTGAGACCCAGTTGATGTCAATTACTGCAATTTTAAAATTTTTATTATTATTATGTACTCCCATGAATCTGATGACATTATTTTACACTGGAAGAACGTGTTGCTGTTCTTGCTGCTCACTGAAATTGCTTAAGTAAAATGTAAAATTTACAGTGTTTACAATACTGAGAGTGTATTAAAACCATTTGATTAACTGAAGATGTTACTTCCTGATTATTTAATGACACAGTGTAGTTGGAAACGTGTCATTAATGTTGTCATATGTCTAAAAAATAATTTTCTAAGTGCAGCTCAGTATTAGAGGTGACTAAATATCACATTATAATTGAGATGAGAACTGTATCGTTGTATTGTTGAATTGATGATGTCAGGCCATTCTACTTCAGAGCCCCAAAGAACTATATAAAAGACATTTGCAAGCAAGATGTAAGTAGAGCATCAGCATAATTGTAGCCAAACATATCTACAGAGTTTGTATTTGGGACCCGAGGGTCCAGCTGTTCTTAAAGGATTATCAGGATTTAATGGAAAGCACAGATGGAACCAATACTGTTGTCTAGAGTATTCTAGGGCAGACGCTAATACATGAAAGGTGATCAGTGGCAGGGCTGATTGAAACACAAAACTTTTTTTGTTAAAATGAAAAAAAGCAAACTGGCACTACTCAATAACACACTGATCCAGAGGAAATAATTCCTAATGCTTCATTTTAGCCATTGTAGAGATGGTAATATGTGTTATGCAGCTATAAGTGGTTCTTTCTAAATTATTATAGACTAAGCCCATTATTTATGGTATGTTTAGGCAGTTTTACTGGATATGGACCATTGCAATCATATAAGCTCTCTGTTGTGTGACTACTGATTTGGAGTGCTACCATAAGCCAGCAACAGGCCCCATGGCTTCTGTGAATGAATGACTCCTGTTGAAAAACAGACTCTCATTATGCAGGCTCAAATTTATTATTTAAGAGTTTAAATATATTTAAAATTCTGTGAATTCCTTGCTTGTTGAAAGTTTAGTTAGGTTTGTTAGGTCATTGAAAACATTGTTTTCCTTTGGATTCAGTTCATCCAAAAAAGTGCTTTTTTAAAAAAACAATGCTGTCATTTATTTTCTATCCTAAGTGTAATGTTACATGTGTGTATACATACTATATATATAAAATATTGTATAACAAACATTCATACATATGTATATATACACATATGTATGTATGTACACACACGCACGCTCATGCACACACACCATACACACACACCAACTTCTAAATGTTGTTAGACCTCAGCATTCTTATCAGCAACTCCAATAATTTTAATCATAAATTGTTTTGCCTTAGGTTTACAAAATTCTACCATTACCAGTTTCCTTCCTTAATGATGACACACATAGGCCAGACAGTTTTTTAGGTTAACTGGTGTTACTCTGACTAGTGAAAATTTATAGTATATATGAAAATATTTAGATATCATTATGCTCCCCCATTGAATCTCAGTACAAAAGATACAGAATGCCTTTGCACACACCCAATCCAAAGTAGTAAAGTAAATCTTCAGCAGCAAATCGAGCTTACGATGTGGTCCATATATTACTTTAAAATTACATTAAAATGATACCAGAGACCCTCTTTTTAAATGAAGGCTGCCTATCAATAAAAACCTCTTTTTAATTGTCCCTGGAATTTGTTCTAATGGAAAAGTATCTGGACTTAGTGTGAACTATGTTTTATTCAGTGTTATTGTCTCCTCTAGTAGTAAATATATCTATTTTCACGTATTTTCTGTTCTGCATCAATAATAACTTTTGAGAGTCATAGTCTTGATGACTACAGAAGAGAAATTCCCTTACTGCTGCTGCCCTACTCAAAGAAACAACTGAACAGGTAATTACTGCAATTTTATAGGATATAGGAAAGATATGTCATATGCTTTTCTTAAAAGAGAACTTGTATTTCTGTGAAAACAATTGATATTTGAACCATTTCCTAGTTTTCTTTTGCATAATTAAAATCAGTTTGAGAGCCCAGTATTTGCAACGTTTGAATGGCATTAGAGAGTCGCCAATTGGCATTGCTTGGTAGTTCTACTATTTGTTTCAGTTTTGAGTTGGGGAATATTTTGTATTCTGGGAGAAGCTGTTCTAAAATATGTCATCCATTTCACATTTTCCCTTCTTAAGCTGATATTTTAATTCAGTACAAAAATAAATAAATAAAACACTTACTGGGGGTACAGGATGGTCATAATATTGGAAAATTGGCCCTCAGCCAAATTAACCAGGAAGTGGCAAGGATATAGCCAATTTTTTCATTCTGAATTTAATATCTGGCTCATTTTTTTTAGCATAAATTTTGCACTAAGTTTAGTTTTTTTCATTCAGAAGAACCTGATACTATTTCAGCATTCTCTTTTTATAGACTATACTCTGTTCTTCAAATGTTTGTTCTCTAATTATAGCTCATTTCAATACCTGGATTAAAAAATTAGAAATTATACCAGAAACTTATAAAATATGGTAAATGAATTCCATGCTTAAAAGGAAATTAATTGTGTGACTATTGTATAGAAGAAGATCTTTGTGATTTTATTTTTATTTAGGAGATATAAAGAGTCTTAAATTGGAATTGGCTTGTGGATTATTACAAGTTTTGTCTATATGACACCATAATAAGTGAGCACATGATTGTGTTAGACACAGTGTTCTCTACTACATCAACTATGTCATCAGATTTTGGTATGTCATGTGGTAATCAGTAGTTTCAAATTGTTTTGACAGTATTTCATAAGGTTCATGGAGTTCCTCCAGAGTATGGGGGGCCTGGGGTGGGATCATGGTACTAAGAGGAAAGACCTGGTTGATATGGGTGAGCCTGAGCTTTCCATGCTAAGCTTTCATGATTAAGGTTCTGTATTATATTTTGTTTGTAAAAAAGATTTTTCGAGCTTGAAAAAATGAGAAACCAATGCACATAAGGTTCTTTTTGTACACTGATATTCTTCAGGCAGTAAAGAATCTTGGAATAAAGAATCCCTTGTCAATATATTTCACTACATTATTTTGATTTGTTCATTCAAATACATAGACATTAAATTAAAATGTTAAGGTGCCAGAATTCTCATGTCCTCTTTTGTCTTCACCTCTTGATTAAGGGGTTATCTTTATACTTGAGCTCTTTTCTGGTTTTCAGGGTATCTTTATATGGAAAAACCATGGTTTCTCTGTTTACCATAAGTTAGGATTTTTCAAACTATGAAATTATAACTTGTTTACACTTTTCCCTATCTACTCTTTAAAGTAAAAAGCAGGCAAATAGAAAGATGATACAGAAGAGAACAAAGAAAGAGACTAGGGAAAAAAAACCAGTGGGAGATAAAAGGAGACCTCCTTCTTTTAGGATTGCCTATTTCCTCCACTACCATCCTTGACTATTCGCTGGCTCGGTTCACCATAGACTACTTTGTTTCTGAGTAGGTTCAAAATCTATGAAGTATGACGTAGTGCTAGTCTCATAATTGTCTGTACTGTGAGAAATATTCAAGGAGGATGGTGATTTCAGTGTACATTTTTACACAGGTGAATAAATTATTTGATGCTTTATCTCTAAGTATTTTATAGTGATATGCTTGGCCCATACTATTCCATTCTGATAAATTAAAATTAATATTAAACAAAACAACAATACAAAAAGAACTTTAACAGCCATGATTATGTTAATGGATTTCATTTCTATTTTAAAAATTAAAAATATAAAATGAAGGTTGACATTAAGCCACTTGCACAGTTAGGAAGTCACGTAATTTAAATGACATATGAGATCGCCCACAGTTCAGAAGCCTTTGCCATCACTTTAAGCACTACAGGATACTTGGAAGGAAGAGTTTTGAACTTATACTTAGTATTTGTAGTTCTTTGTGTTAGCTGTCATTATATTAAATTTTTAAAGTACATTTATCTATAGGCCTATATTTCCAGGCACACCAAAACCTCAGGTTCTTTTAAAAATGTGCAAATGTGCAATTAAAAGAACTGAACAAATAGCAAGTTCTTAAAGGAATACCTGCAGTTTGTCCTTTTCGTAGAAGAGGTGCGTGAAAGATCCTAAAGAGAAGTTAGCAGACCAATACTAAGAAGTTCCAGCAAATCTAGTAGTTGCCTTTATGTAAGACAATAGATCTTGTGAATATTTCTCTTTCTCTCCAGGCAGCTAGCTAGTCTGGTTAACCGAAATTGTTGAGTAATTGTTCTGTGGTTGAGAACAAAATGCTGAATTAAACTGTTCCCAGCACAATAATTGTGTGATTATAGCATTTATGTTGCTGGCCAAAGGAACAGTCATTAGGTTTGGAAAACTTACCAAAACCACAAGTACAAAAAAAATGCAAATCACATGTAAATTGCTGTTTAATACCTATAGTGGTTTAGAAATGCAACTAAGAGTAGAGCACATATCTAGTTAAAAGAGATGAATCTGGAAATCTTGATTATACATTTACTATAATACTGAAGCTAGGAAGATGTTGAAATATACTTTTTATGTTTTTCCCTTCTCTATGCTACTTACATTCTCGGTCATGTATTTATTTCTCTCAACATCTCTCTCCCTTTTCTTCCATCACCGATCTCATCTTTCTTAACCTTCTTTGATAACTTCAATATTTTTAATTCAATATGCCTATCTGAAAAGTATTTTTTCTTTTTTTCCCCCCTCCTCAAAATTATGTGGTGAAAAGAACTTACCAACCAATGGAGTGTTAGGGCTAGTGCAGAGAAAAATTTAATAAGAAAACTGTCAGCAAATACATACAAAATGTCAAGTAAGAACCAATTGCTAATAAAATTGAAATAATATTTTTCCTTGCATTTTAAAATATTAAGACTTGAAATATTGCTGATAAATGCACATATTGAAACATTGAATTTTTCTCCTGTTATAGCATTCTTCCAGGTGAGCCATTTACAGACTAAAGTCTCTCTATGATGAGGATCAGGTCTTGCTAAACATTCGTGTGTGGTGTTGAGAACCACATGTGACCTGTAGGAGAAGTAGCTATATAAGCAATATTAATCATGTTTTAGACTAAATGAAAAACAGTAGCTTTGAAAGATGAATGATCCAATAAGAACGAGTCACACACTGACGTTTTTACAGATCAGTTATGAACTATGATATCCTTAATTCAAGGATGTGTATAGAAGTGTTTACAAAAATTTTCCTTATGAGATTCTGATACATTTCATTTAAAAATATACAATGAAATGTATTGAAGAATAATACCACTGGCACTATGGACAATCAAACACAGGGCAGAATAAATAAAAAGCAAAAAATCTTTATGCATCTTCCTATTCTGGAATTAGAAGTATATTTAACACTAAAATTTATACCAACATTAGGACTTAGTTTTCATAATTACTTATATATCATATTGGAGAATTTACTTTATAAATTTGTGTAAATGCTATCATAATCTATAAAGTTAGTACGTATGAACTATTTCATATTGATATAAATGTGGTTTAATATACATTAAAATATGCCATTATAGTTTTTGCCTTTATTTACATATTTGGGTTCTTTTGAAAAGTACCTAAGAAGTTAGGTAACATGAGATATAGTGAAAATTTTTAAAAATTTTGATTTTATTAAAATCTATATCAGCTAATTAAATGGCTTTCTCTTTATTATACAAGATTAAGTCAACTTTCATGTTACTGCTAATATCTTATCAATTTCATTTCTAACATTTACAACTTTGGAAAAACATTATTATATGTACATATGTAATTTTTCAAATATACATTTAATAAATATTTTAACTCTTTGTTATTTCAATGAAGAGATATTGTACAAAGAGCTTAAAATACATGTTCAGAGTTTAAAAGCTTTGTGTGTGTGTGTGTTTTTACAAAACAGTGCCTTTACATTTATTCTTCCTGATTGTTTTCCCCAGTAGTGCAATCTTCAAACTGTACAGGTTTTGAATTGCTAACCACTATGTGATATTAAATAATCTCTAATTCCTGCCAACCACCCACACATTAATGAGAACAGTGATTTTAATGATACCACTTTTCAATGGTAAAGCACATTTAGAAAATAAAGATCATATTTCAATAACCAAATTGTATTTTTAGTGGAAGCATAGACTCAAATTCTCAGGTAAATGTTTCAGTGTTTTCTATAATAAAATATACCTCATATTTTATATGTGTATAGTGGCTCACGCCTGTAATCCTAGCACTCTGAGAGGCTGAGGCGGGAAGATTGCTTAAACTCAGGAGTTTGAGACCAGCCTGAGCAAGAGTGAGACCGCATGTCTATTACAAATAGAAAAATTAGCCGGGCTTGGTGGTAAGCACCTATAGTCCCAACTACTCTGAAGGCTGAGGAAAGAGAATTGCTTGAGTGCAGGAGCTTGAGGTTGCAGTCAGCTATCATGACGCCCCTGGACTGTACCCAGGGTGACAGAGTGAGACTCTGTCTCAAAAAATAAAACAAAATATACCTTATAATCTTAAGTTAAAGACAAAACCATTCATTCAGAAAATGAAATAGTTATTTTTGGAGTTCATTTTTAAATATAAATATTTCCCCTATCATTTCAAACCAAATTCTATCATCATATTTTCACACAATGCTAAATCTCTGAAATCTGTTCATTCTTGCTTTATGGCTTAGTGTGTGGACAATTTTTATAAACGTTCTATGTGTCTTGAAAAGTATTTATATTCTGTAATTATCAGATGAACAATTCTACATATGTCCATTAGATTAAACTTGCTAATTGTGTTGTCCAAATTGCCTGTATCTCCTAAATGTTTTGTCTACTTGAGCTACAAGTAATTAATAAAATTGTGCTAAAATGTTCCACTAGAGTGTGAGAGGTTGCTAATTTCTCCTGTATCTCTCTCATTTTTGCTTCATAAATTGTGAGGCTATTCTATTAGATGCATATCATTTAGGAATTATTTCATCTTCCTGTTGAATCGAAACTGTAGTGTTACTTATAGAAGCTTCTTGCTTTTTGTATTAAAGTCTATTTTGTCTGATACTAATATAGATACTTTAGGCTCTTTTTGGTTAATATTTGCCAGATATATCTTTTTCCATCTTTTTCCACTCCACCTTTTTTGGTCATTATGATTTAAGTGTATCTGGTAAACTAAATATAGCTGGACTTTTTAAAATCTTCAATGTATCGGTCTCTGTTTTTTTAACTTATGAGCTTAGTCCACTTACATTTATTGTAATCAAACTTAGGTCTATTATTTAATTCATGTTTTCTATTTGTACCACATTTTGTATGTATCTTTAAAATTTTTTATGCGTTGATTTTTAGTCTTTTCTTATATCTTTTCTTATATGGTTTATCTTTATTGGTTTTATCTACTTTATTTACATTTTATGGGTTATCTTTGAAAGTTTAGCATTTCTACTTTGGTAAATAGAGTCTAAAATTGACAAATATTTTATTGCTCCTCCTGAATTTTAAAATAATCTGAGAACTCCATAGGTATGGTCATCCTTCTCTTGTTTTACATGCTATTATCATTGGATTTAGCTCTTTGTTCCTTCAAATATTAGACATTAGATATTTTCATTCAATGAAGTATATTTGTATTAACTTACATGTTCACCAATTTTCTCACATAATATTCTTCTTGTATTTTGACTATTCCTTCTAAATTCCATTTTCTTGTTTCTGAAACATACCTTTAGAAATTTCTTTAGTAAGTAATTTGTGATAGATTCTTTTTCTGAAAAAAAAAATAGCCTTTCTTTTGCATTTATTCTTCAAAGTGTTTATTGAGAATGTATTTTGAAGTTGGCAGTTACATTATTTTATTACTTCCCATTAAGTCCTCATACTACTGTTTAGAAATTTGTTGTGTGACTAATTAGCATACCTTTGTTGGTGACTTTTATCTGGCTGCTTTTAAAATTTATCTTTGCCTTTGGTTTTCTGGAGGTTTTTTTTTTTTTTTGAGACAGAGTCTGACTCTGCTGCCCAGGCTAGAGTGCCGTGGCATCAGCCTAGCTCACAGCAACTTCAAACTCCTGGGCTCAAATGATCCTTCTGCCTCAGCCTCTCAAGTAGCTGGGACTACAGGTATGCGCCACCATGCCCGGCTAATTTTTTTGTATGTATTTTTTAGTTGGCCAATTAATTTCTTTCTATTTATAGTAGAGATGGGGTCTTACTCTTGCTCAGGCTGCTTTCGAACTCCTGACTTTGAGCGATCCTCCCGCCTCTGCCTCCCAGAGTGCTAGGATTACAGCGTGAGCCACTGTGCCCAGCCGGTTTTCTGGAGTTTTAATACAGGACATTAAGTGACATTTTCTTTTTATTTATTCTGATTGTGTACATTTTACCTGTTGCAGCTACCTATATCCTTCAAATTCAGAAAAATTCTCAGCTACTAATTTTTAGCATATTGCCTTTCTTCATTTTGTTCTAGTTTCTTCTAAAATTTTTGACTAGACATTTGTTAAAACATCTTATTCTAGCCTCTATGACACTTTGCCTTTCTTTCATATTTTTCATTTCCCTGTCTCTGCAGACTGAAATCTGGCTAATTTCTTTAGTTTTGTTTATGATTAATGACTTCTCTCATCACTTGTGTCTAATTTGCCATCCATTCAATGAATTTTAAATTTCTGTTATATATTTTTCATTTCTCAAAATTCTTTTCAATTATTTTTCAAATCTTCCTGAATTTCTTTGATATTTTCTTAATTTTGTTACTGATTTTTATTACAGCTTTTAATGAAGTAAATATTTTAGCCTATTATTTTTCATCTGACTATCCAATATTTGGATGTCTTTGGGTATTTAAGCCTGTTCTTTCCTATTTTTGCTTTTACACATGCTAGATTATTTTTCATTTATTTGTTAAATTTTTGATTGTGAATTCATGTTTGGTTAAACTTAATCCATGGTAATCAGAGTATCTAAACTCATGATGCTTAAATACTGAACTGCAAGTTCTAGTAGGCAGTACAAACCAGGAAACACTTATTTTTAATTTTGTAGCTTGAGGTTTTACTGATCATATAGGAACTTTTGATTTGAACTCCAGACATAAGTGAGGTAAAATCTGTGGTTGAATTATAGGAGTACATTATGATCATTAGCATTTTATAGTAATAGAATACAAACTTCATGAAGTCAAGGATTTTAGTATGTTTTGCTCACTGTAGTATTCCAAGTACCTCTCAAGGTACTTGGAATACTACAGTGAGCAAAACATACATAGTACCATGTCTGGTACTTCATGAACAATTAATAAATATTTGTCAAAAAATCATCATGATTATCATGACCATCATCAGTAGTATTCCACCAAAACTTTTATATAAACATCTAAGAAAATTGGAGGTAGTAGAAAGAAAAAACTAGTAAGTTGAGAGTAGTTAAGGAAAATAGGGTAAATGTAATAACAGCACCTAGAACCCAAGGTGAAGCCTTGGGTCCTTCCAAGCCTTCAATTTTCTTGGATGCTTTGCATCAAAAAGTAAGCTGGTTATTATGTATTCATGATCTACTTGTATTTTAGCAGGAGGTATTTCTAGGATATATAATGTTTAATAGTCTTTTCATCATACTTAAAAAATTTACATGTTGAATAATTATTTTCAAACTGTGTCACTCAAAGTTTTTGTCATTTTAAAATTTTTCATGCAACTTATAATTTATTTTGATATTGTAGGATTTATTTATAAGTATTATATCTTTTGCTATAGTGACAGTAATGCAAAGTGATTACAAGCCTGATTTGTAGGTAGGCCTAGATTTGAACTCCAGCTCTTTTGTTTGCTGTCTGTCACTTTAGGTCTGCCTCAATTTCCTTACCTGTAAAATGGGGGTGAATAAAGTGTTTATCTCATAGGGTTTTTGTGAGTTTAAATGACTAAAAATAGAATTTTGCAAAAGTCAACATGTATCAAGAGAAGCTGAGGGAAACAGAATGGGTATTAACATTAACAGCTATGCATCAAAGGAATTTTGGTAAAAGGCAGGTGAATGGAAACAACTCAGGTAGTCAGTCCATGTCATCTTTTCATCCCATAAAACATGTATATAAAACTAGAATTTTCACAATTTTGAGGACAAACAAAATTTTTTTCTAGTCAAGAAAGTAGTCTGTAGATTTAATAAAGTACCCATGACATTATATAATTCAACATTCTTTAAGTATTGTCATTATGTGTAGGCAAGTTGCAGTGCTTTGTACTAGAAAGAATAAAGTAAATTGAGCAAAATAGTAAAATTAGCCATACTATGCCTAGATTGTTGCAACTACCTATTATTGAATGCATTTATAATGGTATATTGTATAATTTTTCTTCTTGACTAGAATATTAAAAATCCTTGATTGCATAAATGATAGATACTGTGTTCAATTACAAAGATAGTTCACATTTTCAGCTCAGGAAACATCTACCATGTCCTTTTTGGTAATTTCACACTTGTTTTCTTTCAGTGATAAATGTTCAGTGAGTCGCTTACTGCCAGCGTGTCCTTAGCTGTTGTACAGTTAGACAGGCATCTGAGTGCTGTGTTCTATCAGAAACTGGGAGGCAGCATCTATTATTACTCAAAGAGCATTATTTTTGACATCCTAAAGAATGGAACTAGACATTAACTTGCCCCTAATATAGCTGCATTTGGGGGAGTAGTTTGAAATGTTATTTTTTTTTTTTGTTTGCAGGAACCTGCCCTAAGGGCTTCTTACAACTAATGTAACATTTTTCATTACTGACTCAGTTTGCTCTTTGTATGCTATAAACAAACAAAAAATACCCAATCACTAGCCATTCACCCCATTCTAGCACCTGCTAACTAAAAAATTGAAATTATTCACTGGAAAAATTCGAACAAAAGAAATATGAGCAGTATAATCACACATTTATTTTCTGCAACAAAGTAAGAATAATACAAAAAGTTTAAGGATGCCGCTATTGACTTCAAATTTTAACAAAAGGTTTTGTTTTTATTTAGTTTTAGTTTTTTGTGGGTTTTTCTTTGAGCATATAGAATATCATATCTTCAAATAAAGCTCTGTATTTCATGTATTTCTAGACATTCAAGTTACTTCACTTTATATAGTGCTGGTAAATGAGACAGCAAAAGTTAAAGTGCGTTAACGGCACATAATGTCTCATATTTGAATTTATTTTCTAATTATGTTTGTGTTTGCATTCATTTCATATGAGTAATAAAGATTTGTATTTTTATCATAAAGAACATGTAGCAGTAGTTCTTGGATTATTTCATAATGGGTATATCAGAGTTCTTATTTCTCTCTATTTAATGAAATGCATGAAACCAAACTGTTAGCATCATCAATGGTAAAACTAGGATCTGAGAAAGGTAATGGATTGGGTGGGGAAATTGATGTCAGTTATCTGCCATAGTTCAGGGCATTGCTTTGAGGAAAGACCATGAATCTTGAATGAGATGAAATAAAGCCCAAGATCCATTGTATAAAAGGAATGGTTTAACAAACTAGTTACTGTTTTTAAAAGAAACTAAAGCTAAAACGTGAGTATACTTTTCTAATAGTGAATATCTTTTAAAATAATCAGTTCAGTTGACAGATGCTGAGCATCTGCTCTGTATGAGGCATTAAGGTAGGTATTGTGGATGCAAATATGAGTTAGCTATGCCCCTGTCCTTGAGGTAGCTTAGCCATGGAAACACACTCAAATAATTTTAGCCCAAGGGGACAGTTATTATATATGGAGTACATACAAGAGAAGGAAACATTGTTGAACACAGTAAGTACACTCTTACCTTAGGTTTTTAACATCTCTTTTTTCCATTTGCCTACAACATTTTTCCCCAGATTAACTCAGAGGTTTATATTCTGTCCTCCTCCAGGTTTTCAAATGTTGCTGTATCACTGATTCCACGTTTAAACTCACAGCATCTATTCCAGCATTCCTTTTCTTCTGCCTCTGCTTTATTTTTTCCATAGCACTTGTCTGTCTTATTCAGACTATAACAATGCCTGGTACGAACATAGCACTTGTCTGTCTTATTCAGACTATAACAATGCCTGGTACGAAGTGAATGCTCGATGAACGAACAAATGTATTTTGCTTAAAGAGTTTGTATACTCTTCATAAAGACAGTGACACTTAAGCTAGATTTTGAGGAAAAACTGTTCTTGAGTATTATTCAGGTGAAGTGTATTTGGGGCGGGATTCATGGGTAAAAATCCAGTTATTTATTTGTTTTTGTTTATAAGATGTACAGTGTGATGTTTTGCTGTTCATAGACATAGTGAAATGATTACTACAGCCAAGAAAATTAACATATCCATCACCTAACAGAACCAATTCTTCTTTTTCTTTTTGGTTGTTAAGAGCACCTAGAATCTAGAATCTACTGTCTTAGCAAATTTCCATTATACAATAGTCCTCATGTGTGGAACATAGGATCTTTGGATTTTTTCATCATACATAACTGCAACTTTGTACCCATTGGCCTACGTTTTTCCCATTTCTACCACTCCCTCCACACCTGTGATAATAACTATCATACTTTCTGATTCTATGCATTCTACTTTTGTTAGATTTCACATATAAGTGAGATCATGCAGTGTTTTTTCTTTCTGTGTCTGGCTTATGTTACTTAGCCTAACGTCCTCCAAGTTCATCATGTTATTATAATAGCGGGATCTCCTATTTTTTAAGACTGACTAATATTTCATTGTATATAGATAGGCCATAATTTCTTTATCAGTTAATCCATTGACATATACTTAGGTTGTTTTCATATCTTGGCTATTGTTAATGATTCTGCAATGACCATCGTAGTTCAGATTTCTCTGTGAGGTGCCAATTTCATTTCCTTTGAATATGTTCCAAGAAGAGTGGTTGATGTGGCATATAGTAGTTCTGTTTCAAATTTTGTAGTCACTACCATACTGTTTTTCATAATGGCTTTATTAACTTACATTCCCACTAACAGCATATAGGATTCTCTTTTTTCCATACCCTTTTCTAGCATTTGTTATCTTTTGTCTTTTTGATAAAGCCATCCTAACAAGTATGAAGTGACATCTCATTGTGGTTTTCATTTGCATTTCCCAGATGATTAGTGATGTTGAGCATGTTTTCATATGCCTTTTGGCCTTTTAAAAAAAAATTTCAAAATATTATGGGAGCACAAACATTTTGGTTACATGAATTACTTTGATGCAGTTTGAGTCAAATTTATAAGTGTGTCCATCACACAGATAAGTGTGCATTGTACTCATTAGGTGTGAATTAAACTATCCCCTCCCCCCACCTGCTTGATTTCCATTTAATTTTACTACCATATGTACAAATGAGTGTTGATCATTTAGTTCCAATTGAATAGTGAGTATGTGTGGTGTTTGTTTTTCCTATCTTGAGATACTTGACTTAGGAGGATGGTCTCCAAGTCCATCCAGGTTGTTAAAAAAGGTATTAATTCACCATTTTTTTATGGCTGAGTAATACTCTGTGGTATACATATACCACACTTTATTAATCCACTCATGTATCGATGGGCACTTGGGTTGTTTCCATATCTTTGTGATTGTGAATTGTGTTGCTATAAACAATTGAGTGCCCATGTCATTTTTATAAAAAGTCTTTTTTTCCTTTGGGTAAATACCCAGTAACGGGATTGCTGGATCAAATGGTAGGTCTACTTTTAGTTCTTTGATGTATCTTCATACTCCTTTCCATAGGGGTTAAACTACTTTGCAGTTCCATCACCAGTGTATAAGTGTTCCTTTCTCTCCACACCCACTCCAGCATCTGTGTGTTTTTTTTTTTTTTTGATTTTTGGATAAAAGCCATTCTCACTGGAGTTAGGTGCTATCTCATTGTAGTTTTGATTTGCGTTAGTCAGATGATTAGAGACATTGAACATTTTTTCATATATTTATTGACCATTAGTCTATCTTCTTTTGAAAAGCTTCTTTTCATGTCTTTTGCCCATTTTTTAATGGGATTGTTTGATATTTTCTTGTTGATTTGCTTGAGTTCTTTGTAAATTCTGGTTATTAGCCCTTTACTGGTTATATAGCCTGTGAATATTTTCTCCCATTCTGTAGATTGTTTATCTGCTCTATTGATTGCTTCCTTGGCTGTACAGAAGCTTTTTAATTTAGTCAGATCCCATTTACTTATTTTTGTTGTGCTATGATTGCTTTTGGGGTCTTCTTCATAAATTTTTTATCTGGGCCTATATCTATATGAGTTTTCCCAACCTCTTGAATCCTTATAGAATCCTTATAGTTTTATGCCTTAGATTTAAGTCTGTTATCCATGATGAATTAATTTTTGTGAGTGGTGAGAGGTGCAGATCCTCTTTCAGTCTTCTACATGTGGCTATCTCACTTTCCCAGCACCATTTATTGAATAGGGCTTCTTTTCCCCAGTGTATGTTTTTATCTGCTTTGTCAAAAATCAGATGGCTTTGAGGATGGTTCTCTGGATTCTTTGTTCTGATCCATTGATCTATGTCTCTGTTATTGTTTAAGTACCATATTGTTTGGTTACTATAGCCTTGTAGTATAGCTTGAAGTCTGGTAAAGTGATGCTTCCCAATTTGTTGTTTTGCTTCAGGTTGCTTTTGCTATATGGGGTCTCTCTGGTTCCATATGAAGCATAGAATTATTTTGTCCAGATCTACAAAAAAAATGATGTTGGGATATTAATGGCGGTTACATTGAATCTGTAATTCACTTTGGATAGTATAGACATTTTAAGAATGTTGATTCTGCTGATACATGAGCATGAAATGTTTTTCGATTTGTTTACAACCTCTGCAATTTCCTTTCTCAGTGTTTTATAGTTTCCCCTCCTGAGGTCTTCCCCTCCTTGGTTGAATATATTCCTAGTTGCTACTGTGAAAGGTATTGGGTCTTTTATTTGATTCTTAGATTGACTGTTGTTGTTGTATAGGAATGCTACTGAATTGTGTACGTTGATTTTGTAAGCTGAGACTGTGCTGAATTTATTTATCAATTCCAGGAGTCTCTTGGCAGAATCTTTGGGTTTTCTAAGACCATATCGTCAGCAAAGAGCAATAGTTTGACTTCCTCTTTCACCATTGGGATACACTTGATTTCCTCCTCTTTCCTGATTGCTCTTGCTAGGACTTCCAGCATTGTGTCAAACAAAAGTTGCGACAGTGGGCAACCTTGTCTGGTTCCAGTTCTAAGCAAGAATGGTTTCAGTTTTTCTCCATTTAGTACGATGTTGGCTGTGGGTTTGTCATGCATGGCTTTTATAATATTGAGGTATATTTCATCTATGCCTATTTTGTTAAGAGTTCTTCTCAGGCCGGGTGTGGTGGCTCATGCTTGTAATCCTTGACATCTGGGAGGTCAAGGTGGAAGGATCGCTCAAGGTCAGGAGTTCGAAACCAGCCTGAGCAAGAGCGAGACCTCATCTCTACTATAAATAGAAAGAAATTAATTGGACAACTAAAAATATATAGAAAAAATCAGCCGGGCATGGTGGCACATGCATGTAGTCCCAGCTACTTGGGAGGCTGAGGCAGTAGGATTGCTTGAGCCCAGGAGTTTGAGGTTGCTGTGAGCTAGGCCGACGCCACAGCACTCACTCTAGCCCAGGCAGCAGAGTGAGACTCTGTCTCAAAAAAAAAAGAGTTCTTACCATAAAAGGGTGCTGAATTTTGTCAAGTACTTTTTCTGAGTCTATCAAGAGGCTAATATGGTCTCTATGTTTGCTTCTGTCTATGTGGTGAATTGCATTTATAGATTTGCATATGTTGAACCATCCTTGCATCTCTGAGATTAAGCCCACATGACCATGGTAGATTACTTTTTGATGTGCAGCTGAATTCAGTTTGCTAGGATTTTATTGAGAATTTTTTCAACTATATTCATAAGGGATATTAGTCTGTGCTTTTTTGTTGTTGTTGTTGCATCCTTTCCTGGCTTTAGTATCAAGGTGATATTGGTTTCATAGAATAAGTTAGGGAGGATTCCTTCCTTCTCTATGTTATGAAATAAATTCTGCGGTAGGTGTAGGTAGCAGTTTTTCTTTGTAGGTCTGGTAAAATTTGACTATGAAACCGTCTGGTCTGGGACAATTTTTGTTCAGAGATTTTTTATTGCTGCTTCAATTTCTGTGCTTGATATTGGTCTGTTCAGGAGTTCTTTTTTTCCCTGATCGAGCCTAGAGAGGTTGTGTGTTTCCAAGAATCTGTCCATTTCCTCAACATTTTCAAGTTTATGTGCATAGAGATTTTTATAGTATTCAGAGATGATATTTTGTATCTCCATGTTGTATCACTTGTGATATCTCATTTTTCATTTCTGACTGAGCTTATTAGGGTCCTTTCTTTTCTACTTTTGGTTAATCTATTAAGAGAGGCCTGCCAATTGTGTTCATCTTTTGAAAGAACCAACTTTTTGTTTCATTAATCTTCTGTATAATTATTTTTTTATTGATTTCATTTAGTTCTGCTCTGATCTTAGTTATTTCCTTTTCTCTGCTGGGTATGTGATTGGTTTGCTCTTCCTTTTCCAATTTCTTGAGATGATGCATTATATTGTTGATTTTTTATCTTTCTGTCTTTTGGATATGGCTATGAATTTTCTTCTTATGCCTGCTTTTGATGAATTCCACAGATTTTTATAACTTGTGACCCATTGCCATTTATTTTAGAGTATCTTTTGCTCTCCATCTTAATTTCTTCCTTGACCCAATAACTATTCAGCAGTAGGTTGTTTAATTTCCATGACTCTGTTCAGAGTTGATTGTTTCTCTTATAATTGATTTTTAATTTTGGTCCACTGTGGTCTGAAAAGATAAATGGCGCAATTTCTGTTTTTTTAAATTTGTTGAGACATGTTTTATGGTCCAGCACGTGCTTCATCTTAGAGAATGTTCCATAAGCTGATGAGAAGCACATGTATTCAATGGTTTGGGGGTAGAATGCTCTGTGAATGTCTATTAGGCACATTTGTTCTAGAGTTTTGTTTAAGTCTATTGTTTCTTTGCTTATTTTCCGCTTGGCATATCTATCCCATTCTGTCAGTTGGGTGTTGAAGTCCCTGGCTATTACAATGCTGCTGTTTATCGTTTTGTTTAGATCAAGTAGGTTTTGCTTTATGAATCTAGGTGCACCTGTGTTAGGTGCACAAATATTTAGGATTGTCATGTCTTCTTGTTGAATAGTTCTCTTCACCATTATATAATGACCATCTTTGTATTTGTTTACTTTTGTGGATTTCAAGTCTGTTATCTGATATGAGAATGGCTACACCAGCTTTCTTTTGGTTTCCATTTCCATGGAATATTGTTTTCCATCCCTTCACCTTGAGTCTGGATGAGTCATTGTGCATCAGATGTGTTTCCTGGAGACAGAAGATACTTGGTTTGTATTTTTTTATCCAGCCAGCCAGCCTATGTCTCTTGAGTGTAGAGTTGAAGCCATTTACACTTATTGAAAGAATTGATAAGTGGGATGCATTTCTGTTCATCCTATTGAGTAGAACTTTATTGCTTTGTTTTATTTCTTGAGCCATTGTGGTATCCGGGCTCTGACCCTTAGCTCTTGGGTGATTTTACACTCCTGGGTGTCTATTGTGCTGATCTGTTTATAATGCAGTTCTGAGTACTTCCTGCAGGGCAGATCTGGTCTTGACAAATTTCCTCAGTGTTTGCTTATCTGAGAAAGTCTTTATTTCTCCCTCATACAAGAGACTTAGTTTTGCAGGATACAAAATTCTAGACTAGCCATTATTCAGTTTAAGAAGACTGACAATGGGGTCCTAATCTCTTCTGACTTGTAAAGTCTCAATTGAGAAGTCTGCAGTTAGTCTGGTAGATTTTCTTTTGTAAAAGAAAATCACCTTATGGTGATTCACCTTATGTCTCTTAGGAGTGCCTCTTTCGTGTTTACTTTGGCCAGTCTGATGACACCAGTGTCGTGATGATTGCCTCTTCATAATGAATCTCTGAAGGGTCCTCTGACTTTCTCATACCTGTATATCTAGATTTCTAGCAAGGCAAGAGAAATTTTCCTCAATTATTTCCTCAAATACATTTTCCAACCCTTGTGTATTTTCTTCTTTGCTCTCAGGGATGTCTTTGATTCTTATGTTAGGCTTCTTTACATAATCCCATATTTCTTACAGGTTTTGTTCATTCCTCTCATTTCTCAGCTCTTTCTCTTTGACTAACTTGTTTAACTCAAAGGTGGTGTCTTTAAGCTCTGAGATTCTTCTGCTTGATCTAGCCTATTCTTAAGGCTTTCCACTTTTGTATTTGAATGAATTTTTCATTTCCAGAAATTCTGTTGGATTTTTTTTTAATAATTTTGATTTTCTTAGTTAATTTTTCATTCATTTCATGCATTATTTTTGTGGTTTCTTTGTGTTGAGTTTCAATTTTCTCTTGTATTTCATTGAGCTTCCTTACAACTCATATTTGGAATTCTTCATTTGTCATTTCAATCTTTTCATTTTGTTTGGTATCCATTGGTAAGGACTTACAGTTATCCTTTGGGGGTGTCCTTTTGCTCTAATTTCTCATGTTTCCAGAATTCTTTTGCTGTCTCCTTCTCATATGGCCTCTCATTTGAGACCTGGGGGTGCTAGGCCTGATTTACAGGCCTGCCTCTGTGTCCCCAGAAATTGATCCCTGAGCATGCCAGGGAGAGGAGTGCCAGTCCTGAATTGCTTATAGGTTGTTCTAGCAGGTTGGTGTACCCCTTGGATTACCCTTGACCTGCTGTCTTCATCTCTTCCCAATAGACTGTAGTGAGTTAAGTCCCCCAGCTTACTCTCAGTGATGGTGAGTGGCTCTTGTGAGTGTGAATCAGCCACATCCTGTTTGCTTGAGTTGGAAGATGCTATTATGAGATACATTGTTGTTCTCCCTGTTATTGGTTGATGTTTGTGTGATCTGGCCAGCTGCCGAGATGTTCTTTTGTGTCCATGGTAGACTCTGATCCTGTAGGTGGAATACTTGAGTCCCCCAAGCTTTAGGAGGGACCTTGTAGCTCCCAAGCATTATCTCAGCCTAGACTGAGGTGGTGTGAGGAGCAGGGGAGTTTGTGGCTAGGTTGTGGGAGCCTGAAAGGCTTTGCAGAGCCTCAGCAGGGCTCAGAAGTTGCTTTCCCAGGCACTCCTCTTGGCCATTTTTATGTCTTCTTTGGAAAAATATCTATTGCTCATTTCATAATTGGGTTTGTTTTGTTTTGTTTTTTGCTGTTGAGTTGTGAGAGTCCCTTATATACTTTAGACATTAACACTTAATCAGTTATATAGTTCACAGATATTTTCTCCCGAATCATAGGCTGCCTTGTCATTTTCCTGATTGTTTCCTTTGCTGTGCAAAAGGTTTTTAGTTTGATGGTGTCCCACTTGTTTATTTTTGTTTGAACTTTTGGTGTGATATTAAAAAAAATCACTTTCAAGACCAGTGTCAAGGAGTTTTTCCTTAGGTTTTCTTTTAGAAGTTTTACAGGTTCAGGACTTACTTTTATGTATTTAATCTATTTTGAGTTGATTTTTTTCTGTATGGTTTTAAGATGAGGGTCAAATTCAAATCTTTTACACGTGGATATGCAGTTTTCCCAGCACCATTTATTGAAGAGAGTATCCTTTCCTCATTATATATTATCAGTATCCTCTTGGAAAATTAGTTAACCCTCTAGGCTTTGGTTTATTTCTAGGCAAAGTCAGGTAAAGTTTTCAGCTACATTTTGCAGTCTCCAATCTGAGGACAGGTAGAAGAATAAAAGATCTTTTAGCTAGAAACAATCTTAAATCTATTGGGGAAGAGAAAATCAACATAGGCAAGAAATGGAAAATGTTAAAGCATTTCATAATCCAATGCTCTCTGCACAGAATAAGTACCAGTGGTATAGGAAATATCAGCAAGAAATAAATAAAAGTCAAAATAATTGAGTGATTTCAAGAAACTTTAAAGTAGATGTTAACATTACATATTATGAAAAATTAGAGCCTGTTGGAGTGAAAATTTACATTTATTATCAATCTTTCTTCAGTCAAATATCAAAGAAGTTTTTTTCCTATTTTCTACCAAAATAGGAAGAAATGACTAACAATTTAAGTTCTTTGGATAGGGTCTATCAAGCAGTTTAAAAAGAATGGCAATTCCTGTGTTAAATATTTTTCTGCTGTCTGCAGGTACTACGATGTTCTGTTGCATCTCTATTTTTCTGATCAGTTTTTAGCTTGTTAAAGTAATATATATACACATAGAAATTTTGAAAAATATTTTGTGCAGAAACATGAAGCAAAATAAAATGTAATGTAAAAATTAAAGTTAATCAAAATGCCACCTTTTCAAACATCTTTTCAAACATGATAGAATTTTATATTTTAAAGATTATTTTAATGTGATCCTTTTTTACAGTGAGAAAATCTTGGGGAATTTATTTTGTGACAATGTTTTTATATACTTTATCTCAATCAGTATTTTTTATTTTAGGAAATTATTACATTTTGTTAGAAAATTTATTAAGAAGAATCAAAGAATTTTTGTCTGTGTGATTATGTGTAAAGCACCTCAAACTATTTATTTTCCTATCAGTTTTCCTCATTAATAAAATTGGAAATAGTAACATCTGACTACTAAATCCAAGAGGCTAGATAAAGTATAAATGATCAAATGAATGTGTAAGTGCTTTATAAAAATACAAAGCATCTTTTTAATATAAGACATGGCTATTCAAAACACACTCAGTCCTTCAGGCAGTAAAGTTATATATTTTTTTATAAGAGTTTTTTTTCTTGCTTTGGTTATTTTTTTAATTGAGGTATAATTCATATTCCATAAAATTGATCCTTTTAAGGTGTACAATTTGGTGGGTTTTAGTATGTTCAAAATGTTTTGTAGCCATCCCCACTAGTTCCAGAATATTTTTACCACTCCCAAAAGAAATCTTATACCTATTAGTAGTCACCTCAGTTCACCTTTCCCCCCAACTGGTAATTTTTGTGATTTTTTTTTTTAAAAACTTACGTTAAACTGAGATTCAACATAAGAATACTGAATTCCTTATGAATTTTATATTACATGAGAAAAAATCACTAATAATCTATTATAAGCCATTACTCAAAATATCAGAAATCAGAAATTATGTAGTGAATTTTGTTAAGCTTTCTAATCATGACTCCTGAGAAATATAATTGAAAACTATATTATATTTCATATAGACCATTATATTTTATGTTTTCTTTAATTTTATTATAAATTACAATTTGCATAGTAATGTATGATATAAAATAAGATTGTATTAGTAATATATGCAAAGCCCAATTCTGTTCATGTGAACAGACAACCACATATACTTATATGAACCATGCTGTTTTGTTGTCAAGAGCCATGGTAAATAATACAGATAGTCACACACATTCGAGAGCATTGTTTAATAAAGAAAGATTTTTATTTGATTAAGCAACAGTCGTGTGAAATATTGCTTTAAGAAATAGTGATGATATTAAGATGATAGTCATAAATAATTCATCATTTAAGATATTTTAATCATTACCTTTTTGAATTCTTTTATTCCACTTAAAACTACCTTTGGCAAATAAAATAGATGTGTTCCTGCCATAGTTTTTCACAATTTTTAAATTCTATACCATGTTTTTGCCACCCTTAAGTTTCTGTAATTATAAACTTTTGATACAGAGATTTTGCCAGAAGTCAGCAAATATACTTTGTTTAAGCATGTATTATATTTATAATAAATGTCATCATTTTTGTGGAACTTTGATGTGAATTTAATATATATTAAGATGGTGCTTTATAAGAACATAATGCTTAAGATTAGAAAATTAATAAAGTTTGCAATTAGACAATAGGGGCATATAAGTCAAACCTGCATAACATTAAGAATGAAATTTCATTTCCTTAAAGTGACAGAGGTCTTAATTCTACATTATTTGAAAGTGGTTGTATCCTAGTAACAATGCCAACAATAAACACATCATGCGAAAGTAAAAATGCAGTAGTGAAATGAGCCATTGAAAGAAAGAGTCAGTGACCATATAATATTTCAGTTTCTATTATATCTAGTAGCAATCTGGTTAAAAAGAAATGACAGTTGCCCTGAAGGAAATACAGTGGAGGTATTATTGTAGTAGTAGTTTGGAAAGAAAATTGTACTGTCTCTTGACTGGATTATTTTTGTATCCTTGCAAACTATCTTCACCTCTCTGTGGTGCTGCTTCTTGCGTTCTTTATACAAATTGAGTTTGTATCACCAAAACTCATAGGGCCCAAGGGCCGTTCGGTGACAGGGAGGAGAAGGAAAAGGGGAATTAGAAAAAGAAAATGTGACAGGCAGTTTTGAAAAGAAAAGCAATTTTCCTTGTGGGTCTGTTCCTAAACAGGAGTTCTTCAATGCAATATTTTGCTTCTGCAGAGCAGTCATTCAGAATCAAGTGCATGCTTATGCTGTTTTGTGGGGCTTGGCACTGACAGGTTTTATTTAGGAGAAGTGGGAATACAGGGGAGTTGGATGTGGGGAAGTTAGTATTTTGGCTATATCAGCCCTGGAGGCAGAGTTAGCACTTGCAATGGGACAAAAGTATTTGTAGTCATCAGATAACTTTGCAGTCAGCTTCAATAGCATCACTCTTTTTTTTTTTTTCCATTTTGGCAGCCAAGCTCTTAGTAGAACCATCTGTCTTTCTATTAGTATTTTTGAGGCCTGTTTTGAAGCCACTTTGCTTGGCAAAGTCACTTTCATCCTTGGAAACGATTTTTAAAAAAAGTTGTGTGGCTTTTTGCCGAAGAAGAGTACTATGTAAAAAATCCACATGGCTGTTCATTTTTGTTCTAAAAGGATATGGCTACATTGTCTTTGTCTTGAATCAAATGAAATTAGAAGTGATACAACTCCAATGTGGCTGTTGGGAAGTGAGAGGCAGCGATTGCAATTTTAGCAATGTTTTTATGTTCCTGTGTTCCTCAATGAGATTTTCTTTAGTCTTCCTAGTAGATTAATTGGGAGATAAATTGACTCCTTTATTTTTAATTTTTTCTAAAGACCATTGCATTGAGCAGGATAAACTGACAAATTGACTTTCTTTTATATGAAATGAAAAATCACGGACTATTAGTGGTCATTGAAGATCCCATGCCTCTTCTTGCTAATGGTGGAAAGTCAGCTTTGTTATCCTGGTTACTCCAGTTTGGGTAATTATATCCTGCCTACCTAAACCCCTCTTGTAATCTCATTTGGCTATTATATTCTTCATTTTCTCAGAAACTGCTGTGTAGTGTTGCTGTGTGCTTCTAAACAGCTGCTCTGCTCCCCACTGGAGGTGACTGAGTTTCAGCTGTAGGTGAACTGATCCCTAAGGATGACGTGTGCTTGAACACTACGGCACTCATAGAACTAAACTCTTGAGGAACATTTGAAAAAGTTTTAGATATTACAGTTTATTTGTAATTGTGCTGACATAAACCATAGAGCTGCCTTTTATTTTAACATTTGTGTATATAGTTTAAACGAATCTGCTACCATAGCTTTGTGCTGTTTGAGCTCTCACACAAACTCACTGTCATAAGACCTGTTCCTTGAGACGGTGAAGTTCTTCCAGGACTTTGATTTCTGGATTTTCTCCGCTGTAGTAATGCCTTCCAGGCCTCTCTTCCTGTTCCGAAGCCCAAAGCCTATTGTTGACCGAAAGCAATTTTGATTTCCTCATAACCCCATCCTTGCTAAAGTTCCCCCAGTCCTCTCTTATTCCCCAACTTGAATGATAAAATTCATTTTCTCTGATCCTCAGCCGCAGTGACTAGGTACATTTGGAGGAAAATCACAGGAGAAGGGTGACAGCATTATAATTCATGTGCTCTCACCTAAGATCATAGCATTTTCTATCACTCTTTTAATTGCCTATGATTTGCTTTCTCTTTCATTTCTCACAAGGGCCGTCTAAAACTTCCTTATCTTGTGCCTGATTCTTTCGTCAGTCCCAATCTCCTATTTTCTAGACATGACCTTGCCTTCATCACTGAGAACATTTCTTCTGTCAGGCCTGATTTTCCTTACCTGCCTATTTTCCTACCTATAAAGCACACCTGCCTCCATCCATTTATAATAGCTCCATTCCTCAGGGCCCAGAGAATAATATGCTACTTCCATTCAAAACTAATTCCTCCAGCTCTTCCTTGCCTTCCAGCCTCCGTGGAATTTTGGTCCACCAGTTAGTTTCTCTCTCTCCTCTTTATAAAACTCTCGATTTCTATTTGCTCCTTTCAGCCAGTAAACCTGCTCAAAAGTGCTACCTAAAGAAAGCCTTTCCTTCACTTCACATCCTTCTGCAGACACTATCAAATGTCTCTGCTCATCTCCTACCAGCTTCCTCTGAAGAAGAGTGTACAATTGTTGTCTCCTTTTCCTTGCCTGTCATTCAGTCCTCAGCCTTCTGTGATACGGTTTCTACCCTCTGTTCTAGTAGAATTGATATCATTAATTCATCTTCTAATTAGCAATTCCAAAAGACAGTAATTCTTTCTGCTACTTTTTTTTTTACTATTAGTTCACTTCCTCGGTCTTGCAGTTCCCTTGGTTTTTGTGACGCTGTACTCTCACGATCTTTATTCTTATCTCACCTCTCTGCCCATAGACTCCACTTCCTCCACTCTTTGTTGAATTGCTGTTGCAACCCCGATGACTTTAAGCTGGTCCTCTCTTTATCTTTCAGACATTCTCTAGATTGTCTAGTTCATTCTGATTAACTAATGGCTCCCAAAACCATGGCCTCTAAAGATCTCTTCTCTTAGATTCAGACCAGCGTGTCTGTCTGCTGGAAAGATATCTGCAATGGAACATCATTTAGCCACCTCAAACACATCATGTCCAAAACTATATTCATCATTTTTCCATGAAAACTATTACTATTAAGACCTCTCTTTTTTTTCTTTCAGTTGTGTCATACCTCTATAAATAGAGTAACATAAACTAGATGTTATCTTTGATTCTGTTGTTTTCACTTCTAAATTCTGCGGCTTTTTCCCCCTAAATATTTCTTGGCTTTTTCTCCTCATCCAGAATTGTGTTACTACTGATCAAGCCCTCATAATCTATTACCTAGTTCCACTTTATTAGCCTCCAACTTGATCTCTCTGCTGGGCCTCTCAAATCTGTTTTCCATATATCCATCAGAATATTCTACCAACCCTTCTTAATCCCCCAGCGATCCCCTGGAACCTACAGGGGAAATCTCGAGTTTCTTACCCTGATACATAGACTGATTCAGGCAGACCTCTCACCACTGGTTTCCTCTTACCTTTTTTTCTTTTGCTATTCCAAACTACTGGCAGTGTCCCTTTCACATGATGTTTTTTCTTACTCCTGTTCCTTAACTCATGTCTGCCCCTCTGCTTGGAATTCTTTTCTCACACACCCATCCCTGTGCCTCTCTAACTCCTGTTTATCCATTCAGGCCCCATACCTGCTGCACCTGCCTCCACAGAGCGTTTGTTGACTTCTCCTGGCTACATCAAGAGTCTCCTGCCTGTGCTTCCATGGTGTCCTATACAAGTCTCTATTGCCGAATTAACAACAGTGCATTATAATTATCTGTTCATTTGCCCTACCAGATTCAGCACTCCTAGAGAGCAGGCATGTATGTGAATTCACCTTTTAATCTCCAGTTACCAGAAAGTGTGCCTTTTGCTTAGTGAATGTTGACTGAATAAACTAATAAATAGACCCATGTAACTTGAAGTGAGATTAATAATCTTATGTATCTTCTTAATATATTAATTTCAGGAAGCAACTGAATGGTTTCACAATAGAATATTTACATAAAATATTTAGCTATCAGTAATTGATAGATATTTACTTGTTTTTTGTAAGTGTGATGGTATGGTTGGATCAATAAAATTGTGGAGGATAAGACTATATGCAGTATTTTGTGGTAGAAGCATAAAAAGTGCTAAGATGTAATATTTCATTTTAAGGTTTAAAAAATACAGGAAGTAGCCTTTTAAATTTATTATGAATTATTCTCACTTGTGAATAAAATGCCCCCATTAAAAAAACTAAAATTTTATGATGAAAATATTTTATTGAAACTGTCATACATTTTAAACTTTAATTAGGAGTTTCAAGAGAATTTCATGCATTCAGTGAAAGAAAAGAAATGAAATTAATAGTGATTAGGATTTGAAAATACTCAAAATTAGTAAATATATAGAATGAATTATTAACCTTATAACAAATTAGTTTTAAAATTTGCCTAGAAAACAATATATTGTTTTGATCACGTGTCCTTTTCTCCCAAACGGTGGCTAAATTTCAGCAACAATGAAATGCAAATTGAGCAATGCGATGAAGATATAGGAATAATACAGTCAATGCTCATTATTCGCACTAATTATGGACTATAAAGTTGCTGTGAACTCTGAATCAGTGAATACTGAACAATAGGTCCCATGGGGCATATAGTTAGGTTCCTGTGAGCCTTTGGTCACATTTTCATCAGCCTATCAACACATAACCTTGTTTTATGTGTGTTTTTGTTTAAAAATATCTTGTTTAATATTTATTATTCATTCATTAATATTGAACTCATGGCAAACAACACTATAACTCATATCTGAATGAAGCTTACCTAAGACAAATTTTTCTCCATAAGTCACATCACAGCCTTCTCATCTCAGAAACACTAAAGAGCATTTCAGCACTATGCTTGGGACATTTTAAATGGTGAAATTACCAACAAAATTTTTCACTGCTCTGTACATGTCTGCACATGACCAGAAGAGTGCAACCAATATTGATTTTTGGGTACAGGTAAATTTTAGGGAGTAGGCAAATTTAGAAATACAGAATCCACAAATAATGAGGATCCAATTATATTTTGAGATGCATTTTTAGTTGCACATGTAGATTAACCACACATTTTCGATTATATTTATTTTACTGCTAACTTTATTCCAAATATTAATAGTATACTACACTAAAATCTGTTCTATGATATTCTAAAGAAAATCCACCATTGGGAGTATGAAATGAGGTTTATTTTCCATTTTAGTCCCCCTTTTAATTCCTTTCTTCCCCCCTTTCCCCTACATTTCCTACTGTGTAGGGGAAGTAATACTAGATTTAGAGTCAAGAGATGCAGTTCCAGTGTTGACTCTGCTTTTACCTAAATGTGGGATCCTGAACAATTTATTTGACCATGCTAGGTCTTATTTCCTTATCAGCATGATGATTGTGTTGTGTCAGATAATCTCTGGGATCTTTTCAGCTTTAAAATTCTGTCGCTCTTTATATGTGGCTCTTGAAAAATGTAGACAAATTATAATACTAAAACAAAATGCGTTTCAATAATTTGATCAATAAAAGGTAAAAGTTTAGAATACACGTTTAATAAAAGCCCCGAATTCATTGTAATTTATTCCTTAAAATACTAAAAGTTGTATCTGAAAAAATTATATAAACTGTTAAAGTATAAATGAATTATCTGGATAAAAACTGCCATAGACAAGTGTGCTTTATGTACAAACAACCAGTTAAACAATATAATCAAGAAAACTTTTCCTATATAATAAACTGGGGATAAATTATGAAGAATCTTGAATACCATGCTGAGAGATTTGGTCATTAATCTCCAGGTAAAATAAAACCATAAAAGTTTTTAAACAAGAGGAGCATATAAAATACAGATCTAAGACTCATTTAGAAGGAATTTTACGAGGAACATGGCTTAATATCTGTTTTTCTCCTTCTGGACACCAGAACCTGTAATAGTCAGACAGAGTCTTCCTTTCTACCAGTTATATACCGAAAGGACCTTTGTGAAAGACAAAAACATTTGTTGACAGTGGCTGAAAGCATTTTTTAAAACTACTTCTCAAACTCAAAATGGATACTCACTGGAACCATCAGAGCTTTAAAAAGTGCTGATGGCTGGATCTACCCCTGGAGATCCACATTCAACTGGTCTAGGAAGCAGTTTGGGCATTGGCATGTTTCAAAACTTGCCAGGTGATGTCTTTTTTTTCTTTTCTTTTCTTTTCTTTTTTCTTTTTTAAAATTTCCAAGTATCACTAGAGTACAAATGTCTTCGATTACATGGATCACTTTTATAATGCTTCAATCATGGTTATAAGTGTGCATGTCACCCAGTTAGTGTTCATTGTACCCATTAAGTAGGTTATTGTCCGTCTGCTCCTCTGCCCTCCCCTGTTTGGTCTTTGTTGAGTTTTATTTACCTCTATGCACATGTGTTTTCATAGATTAGTTCCAATGTAATAGTTAGTACCTGTGGTGTGTTTTTTTCTCGTTCTTTAGCTACTTCACTTAGGATGATGGTCTCCAGTTCCATCCAAATTGTTGCAAAAGGCATTAAGTTATCGCTCGTCATGGCTGAGGAGCATTACATGGTATTCACAGAAAACATTTTGTTAATCCACTCATGAATTCACGGGCCCTTGGGTCGATTCCACCCCTTTGCAATTGTGAATTGTGCTGCAATAAACATTCTAGTATAATTGTCTTTTTGATAAAACGACATATTTTCCTTTGGGTAAATACCCAGTAGTGGAATTGCTGGATCAAAAGGTAGGTCTACTTTTAGTTCTTTGAGATAGCTCCATACTGTTTCCATAGAGGTTGTACTAATTTGCAGTCTCACCGCCAGTGTAGAAGCATTCCTTTTTCTGTGTATCCATGCCAGCATCTATTATTAATATTTTTGACTCCTTAATAAAAGCCATTCTAACAGGAGTAAGGTGATATCTCATTGTGGTTTTAATTTGCATTTCCCTGATGATTACTGACATTGAGCATTTTTCATATGTTTATTGGCCATTTGTCTGTATTCTTTTGAAAAGCTTCTGCTCATGTCTTTTCCCCACTTTTTGATGGAGTAGTTTGATTTTTTTCGTGCTGATTTGCTTGAGTTCTTTGTAGATTCTGTTTATTAGCCCTGTATCAGATGTATAGCTGGCAAATATTTTCTCTCATTCTGTAAGTTGTCCATTTGCTCTATTGATTATTTCCTTGGCTGTGCAAAGATTTTAACTTAATCAGGTCCCTTTTGTTTATTTTTGTTGTTGCTGTGATTGCCTTTGGGGTCTTCTTCATAAATTGTTTGCCTAGGCCAATATCTAGAAGAGTTTTTCCAACATTTTCTTTTAGTGTTCTGATGGCTTCATGTCTTACATTTAAGTCTTTTATCCACCTTAATTTTGTGAGTGGTGAGAGATATGGATCCTGTTTCATTCTTCTGCAAGTGGCTATCCAGTTTTCTGAGCACCATTTATTGAAAAGGGATTCTTTCCCCCAGTGTATATTTTTGTCTGCTTTGTCAAAGATTGATTGGCTGTATGTGGATGGTTTTAATCTGATTTTCTGCTCTGTTCCATTGGTCTATCTGTCTATTTTTGTGCCAATGCTATGCTGTTTTGGTTACTGTAACCTTGTAGTATAGTCTGAAGTCTGGATGTGATGCCTCCAGATTTGTTCCTTTTTTTTTTTTTTTTAAGATTTCTTAGGTTATTTGGCCTCTTTTCTGGTTCCAAACAAAGTGTAAATTATTTTTTCTAGATCTGTGAAATATGATGTCTTTATTTTGATGGGGATTGCATTGAATCTATAAATAACTTTGGGTAGTGTGGATATTTTAACAATGTTGATTCTACCAATCCACGAGCAAGATATATCTTTCCATTTGTTTGAATCATCTGTGATTTCTTTCCTCAGTGTTTCATAGTTCTCTTTATAGAGATCTTTTATCTCCTTGGTTAAGTATATTCCTAGGTATTTTATTTTCCTTGTAGCTATTGTAAGTGGTATTGAGTCTTTGATTTGACTGTCAGCTTGACTGTTATTGGTGTATAAAAATGCTACTGCTTTGTGTACCTTGATTTTGTACTCTGAGACTTTGCTGAATTTATTCATCATTTCCAGGGGGCTCTTGGTGAAATCTTTGGGGGTTCTTAGATATAAGATCATATTGTCAGCAAAGAGCAATAGTTTGACCTCCTCTTTCCTAATTTGGATACTCTTAATTTCTTTCTCTTGCCTGATTGCTCTGGCTATGTTGATAGAAGTGGTGACAATGGGCACCCTTGTCTTATTTCAGTTCTTAGTGGCAATGCTTCCAGCTTTTCCTCATTCAGTATCATGTTGGCTGTGGATTTGTCATACAAGGCTTTTGTAAGTTTGAGATATGTTCCTTCTATGCCTAGTTTGTTGAGCATTTTTATCAAGAAAGGGTGCTAAATTTTGTTGAATGCTTTTTCTGTATTTATTGAGATGATCATATGGTCTTTGTCTTTGCTTCTTTTTATTTGGTGGATCACATTTATCGATTTATGTATGTTGAACCATCCTTGCATCCCTGGGATGAAGCCCACTTGGTTATGGTGGATTATTTTTTTGATGTTGAATTTGGTTTGCTACTATTTTATTGAGCATTTTCATATCTATATTCATAAGGGATATTGGTCTGTAGTTTTCTTTTTTTGTATTGTCATTTTCTGGCTTTGGTATCAAGGTGATACTGGCTTCATAGAATGACTTGAGGATGATTTCCTCTTTCTTGATGTTATGAAATAATTTCTGCCATATGAGTACCAACTCTTTTTTCTAGGTCTGATAAAATTTGACTGCAAATCCATCCAGTCCAGGGCTTTTTTTTGTTGGAAGGTTTTTATTGCTGCTTCAATCCTGTTGATCGTTATTGGTCTGCTCAGGAATTCTGTTTCTTCCTGATTGAGCCTTGGGAGGTTGTGTGATTCTAGGATTTTTTTCCATTTCCTCTACATTTTTGAATTTATGTGCTTGGGGATTTTCATAGTATTCACAGATGATATTTTGTATTTCTTTGGTATCAGTTGTAATGTTTCCTTTCTCATTTCTGATTGAGCTTATTTGGGTCCTTTCTCTTCTATCCCTGGTTAATCTTGTAGGAGATCTATCTATTTTGTTTATCTTTTCAACGAACCAATTTTTGTTTCATTGATCTTCTATATTATTTTCTTGTTTTCTATTTCATTTAGTTCTGCTCTGACCTTAGTTATTTCTTTTCTTCTACTAGCTTTGGGTTTGTTTTGTTCTTCCTTTTCTAGTTTCTTGAGACATGTCATTAGATTGTGAATTTGTAATCTTTTTGTCTTTTTGTTATATGCATTTAAGGTTATGAATTTTCCCCTTACGACTGCTTTTGCTGAATCCCACAGATTTTGATAGCTCATGTCTCCTTTGTCATTCAATTCAAGGAATCTTTCATTTTTATCTTAATTTCATCATTGATCCAATAAGCAGCAGGATGTTGTTTCATTTACATGACTTTGTATAATATTGGGTGTTTCTCTTGGTGTTGATTTCTAGTTTTATTCCACTGTGATCTGAGAAGATACATGGTATGATTTCATTTTTTTTTCAATTTGTTGAGCCATGATTTGTGACATAAAATATAATCAATCTTGGAGAATATTCCATGTGCTGATGAGAAGACTGTATAATCAGCAGTTTGGGGGTAAAATGTTCTGTAAATGTCTATTAGGCCCATTTATTCTAGAGTCCCATTTACGTCCAATGTTTATTTATTTTCTGCTTGGATGCTTTGTCTAGGTCTGTCAGTGGGGTGTTGAATTCCCCAGCTATTAGGATGCTGCTGTTTATCTCTTTGCTTAGATTTAGGAGAGTTTGCTTTATGAATCCAGTTGCTCCTGTGTGAGGTGCATAAATATTTATGATTGTTCTATCTTCTTGTTGAGTTGCTCCCTTTATCATTATATAATGACCATCTTCACCTTTCCTTACTGTTGTTGATTTAGAGTCAATTTTATCTGATAAGAAAATGGCTATACCTGCTTTCTTTTGGTTTCCATTTGCACAGAATATTTTTTCTCCATCCCTTCATTCTAAATATGTATGTATCCTTGTGGGTTAGATGTGTTTGCTGGAGACAGCAGAAACTTGGTTTGTATTTTTTATCCATTCAGCCAACCTATGTCTCTTCAGTGGGCAATTCAAACCATTCATGTTGATTGATAGAATTGATATATGGGATGCTGTCCTGTTCATCCTATTGGGTAGTACCTTATTGCTTTGTTTTTCCTTTTTTACTATTGTTTTGTATGAACCCTGATCTTTAGCTTTTGGGTGGCTTTACTCTGGTGGGTGACAATTGTGCTGATCCACGTATAAGGCAGTTTTGAGTTTTCCTGCAGGGCAGGTCCGGTCTTGACAATACATTCAAGTTTGAGAACTACTGCACTAAAAGAAGTACCTATTGTTTCTATAATTCTAGAAATTAACTTCCCAAATTTTAACACATCTGAAATTTTGATGCCTCTTATAACCCTTTTATATGTTTCATTTGAGGGGTTCTACTTCACTCCAAAATGCTCTCATTAAGTTTATGGTACATCTTACAATCAGTGATATCTTAGGAAGAAGGCGATGTGCTATATGAAATATATAACTTACTTACAAACAGTGAAACATAAAGAATACATAGGAGATGATGATAACCCTTAACTAATGTGGCTGATTTGTTGTTTCTTTGTTATTCATGTCTGCATCCTCTTCTCACCATGAATTAGCCTCCATGCTATTTGCCTTAGGATATCTGCCTCTTGTTTTAGGCTCCTTGTTTCTACATGCTTTCTCAACATGCTGTCTCTAATCTTTGAGTCTTTAATCAATTATTTTTTTCATAAAGTTTTTCTTTCTTCCAATATATTCTAAAAATGCTGGCTCTGGTGTTACAAGCCTTCAGCTCAAACCATAAGACACTGTCTTTTTGTTTCCCTGGTTGTTGTCATTTCCTTTGCAGTTTCACTCTGGTGGCAATGATAGGTTTAAAATCCTTTTGGCAAGAGATGCTTTCCAATTTGGAGTCATTGCTGAAAACAGATCTTCCATTCGTATAGTACTGTTTCTCTCTCTCTCTCTCTCTCTCTCTCTCTCTCTCTCTCTCCCTCCCTCCCTCCCTCCCTCCCTCACTCACTTTTCTCCTCTATCTCTTTCTCCTCTCTCATTCCTCACTCTCCTCCACAATCACCAACAAAAATCTCAGAAATAGCTCAAAGGTTAACTGTGGAAGATGAAATAAAGGAGAAATTGAAGTTGGATTTTTAAAGTGAGAAATGACGAGAACTATAAGAATCATAAGAACCCTGGGAATGCGTAATGCTACTGGGAAAACAGGAAAACAGATCTGAGAGATATTTATGAGGTGCTGTCAGGATTAGTGACTGAATAAATTTGTAATTGTTTTTGTGTATTTGTTTTTTTGGTTTTTTTTAAATTTCTACCATCATCCCCACTATAATCAAAGCTTCATGGGCCTGGGTTCACTATTACATCTCTACTGCCTAGCTCAGTTTCTTGTACAAAGTAGGCATTTATTAAATATTTTCCAATAACTGAATTATTCAGTGTGTGGGAAAATTAGTGAAGGAGAATAAAGTGTCAGATATGTAATTTTTAACATGATTCTAAATTCTTACCCATGTATCCAGTGACAAACCCTAACTAATAATCAATGTTCACCTGAGAGATCTTGCTTAAATATTTATTTTTAAAAACCCCAGGCTTTTAGTTCATGACAAATTCAACATTTAGTCAATGATGTGACACAGTTCCAGAAATGACATTAGGTTATATTTCTAAACATTTCTATTTAGTTCAAGGAAGATAGTGATTTTATTGTACTTGACTGTTTGCTAACTGATATGAACCCCACTCTGAGAGTGGCACCAACAAATTCATGTATTCCAAAGATGGCAACCAAAATAGAGGCCATGCAGTTTAAGGAGTGGCTTAATTGCTTCAAAAGGGCTAGACAAGGACAAAAGTGTAGTAGAGACGGTCTGTAGCAGGATTCAAGAGACTGGGTATGAGACCCAGTTCTGACTATAATTCCATGGCCTCAGGCAAATCTGTTCTATTTTGGCATCACTTCTATAAAGAAAGGGGTAAGTTTTCATTTTATCTAAGCTTTCTAATTCTTTTGAATACAGTCCACAAGTATATTCAAGAATTTTAACATTTCAATGTTATACATTAACATGAGACTTTATCCTCAAATAGTGAAGAGTTCATTCTATTAGTTTTTTAACCATTACATTAGTGCAATATGACAAAAGACTTATTATGCAAAGTAGTGTTGTTGTCATGACACTGTCAAGGATATCGTGCGGGGAAAGTATTCATCAGGTTAGAGGTTTAACCTTCCAAATCTAGGATTTTCTGCTTCTCCTCTCTTAGGTAGTCTCAAGGCATGTTCTCACACAAGTCTAATGTTCTAGCAAGCTTCTATGCCAGTGTTTTGAATTGAATGAACGATTGTCTTTTATCTTGAACTAAGGAGGGTGGGAAGAAGCATGGAGGATCAAAACTTCTTCTCTTTGATTCGCTCTATCACGTTCAGCAGGTTCAAGGTCAGCTGCCGCCATTAATGATTCCTGTATTCCCTCCTGATCAACGGACACTGGCTGCAGCTGCCCAGCAAGGATTCCTCCTTCCTCCAGGCTTCAGTTACAAGGCTGGATGTAGTAAGTACCATTGATTTTTCATTTGGGAGTGGGTGGAGGGCACAGCTTCAAATTAGGCCGTTTAATATTACTGCCACACCAAGAAATGAGATCACCCATATAGCATTTTTATTTTGAAGAGGAAACACACAGAAGATGTGGGAAAGTGTTTTTGTTGGTATTTAAAAGACCTCAGATTATTTCTATGCATCTGAAGCCAACATTTGCTCTTTGTAATTCAGTTTCATAACATCCATTTCCAGTGTATTCTTAAAATATGAGTGTAATTTGGGGGTTCATTTTATTTTTTGCATAGATGACATAGGAATATGCTTTTCAATAGTTTTCCGTTGCCCAGTAAGATAAATCCAAATTTCCTAATGTGAATTAGTTGGCCTTCTTTGGCCTTTTTTGTTTCTGTTATTTGTCTCCTCCCTATATTTATAGCCTAATTTCTCACTAGTCGTTTTTGTTCTCAGACTAAAAAATTCTCTTTCTTGGCTATGGACTAGGATTCGCTCTCCTTGGTATTGTGAATCTCTTCCACCTCAGATTAGGGAGCACTTGCCTGACCTAGGTTATTTTCCTTGCCCCTGCTTTCCTTGCATTCTGAATATTTTCTTGTTTGCCTAATTGTAAGCTTTGTGAGGGCAGTTGCTGATTCTATCCTATCATTGTTATATCTCAACTTTTAGTACAGCATTCAACATTTTTGAATGAATGAATGCTCAATACAAGCAGTGTAAAGGACATGTTTTGCACTAAATGATAAGTTACACAAAGATAACTGTTTATATTGCTTATTAACTTCAGACAGCTAATTTTATGGCTTTTTCTCTTTTATACCCAAATCTAAGTTGCACGTTATTAGTTTTGGAAACAAACTAATAGTTTATTGTTAAAAATGTAAATGGTCAAAATGCCAGCCTGTATTCTATAAGGTAAAAATAGTAACTCATATTCCAAAGAGGGGCTAGACTGCTAAACTAAATATCTTCTGGAACATCATTACCATGGCCAGAAGCAGTATAGAAAAAGAAAGTTTATTGAAGTATTTTCATTGATAAAAATAGAACACTGTTGAAAAAATTAGTGAAATATTATTTTAGATATTCATATAAAATATCTTTAAATTCCAGTGGATTCTGGCTCATATATATTTTAATAAATAGCCCCATTAACATCTTGATATGCTTTAGTATTTAGTGCATTTGAGAAACTCTAACATTACTAGAAATCCGTTCTTAGTTTCCCAACAGGTGATGTCTTGAATTTTCACATTGGGGATTTTAGCATTTATTCTTAGTCTTTAAGTATCTATATCATACTGAAGAAATGGACTGTAATTTCTTAAATATAGCCATTTGAGATGAGTAGCTTGCAACTCTGGAAATCAAATAAAAATGATATGAACTCAGGACTATAAAAATTCATACTTGTATGTACTTGATCTTTGAAATTTTTATATTGCTTTTGTAAATCTTTCTCTTGACTTTGGTGTCCTGTGTTTCCTATGTTCCCATGTGTTCTCACTCTGGACCCTTAATTTATTCATTCAGTATTATTTTCTATATCATTTTGACCTTTGTAGGTCATCAATTCATCCAGATACACCAACTCTTTTATAATTAAGGACTATATTTATTCTAAATATTTTAAATTCTAAGAATAGAATTTTAAATTCTATTGCTACACTAAATTCTGAGTTTTTAATCATAAAAGATTTTTTGTTTCATTTCCATTTTCCTAAAGAATTACTTTTCACATTAAACACATGTTGACAATGTGTTATTGGTAATTTTAGTAAAGTTACTAAAATAAAAAAAAAGAGACTTTTAAAAACCATTGGTTGCCTCAGACTCTACTTGCAACATATACGTATAGACTAGTTCTGTTTTTCAAAAAAAATAAAAACGGTTTTTGAAGCAACTGAAGAAATAGGTCCTATTAGCCAATACTGTGCTGAAGAGAAAACCACATTGAATATGAACAGCATAACTGTAGGCCTGGAAAAGGTCAAGAACACCTCTGCCTCACTCCTATTTGACAAAGTTGGCATACTAAATCTGTTCAGTGTTAATGCAATGTGGCATGGAAAGATCTTTCCCTTTCCAAAATTGTTAGTATATTAACCATTTGATAGTCATACCTTCAGTGCTTAAAGTTATAGATGATACCACTTCTTTTGTAACCTTGAAAATAAAATAGAATAAAGCTTCTATAGCTGCTGGCAAGCTTAAAACTGACATCATGCCAGACTCTGGAACTAAGCAGAAGCCAGTAGCAAAAGAAAGTGCCACCCTTGTTGACACTCTGGCACAATGAGTCATTTTGAATGAAGAGCTGTGTGGAAGTGATAAATAGTCCAGACTATTTCTCCTTAATCACATTGTAGGAAAGGAATAGAGGGAGGAGAAGAAATCTTGCCAATTCCTATCTTCAGTGGGACTTCCAATTTTCTTCCCCTTGTAATTGTCAATAATTTGTGACTTTTCTGGTTGCCAATTGTTTTAATTTAACTGATATTACTTAGTTCTCAATGAAACAGACTGACCAACCCATCTTGATTTTAATTTCAAGTAAACATGAAAGATACACTGTTTGTTGCAAAAAAAAATCCAGATGCTCTTCATCAATCCATTCATAGAACATACTGATACAGTTTCCTGTTTAGTCTATATTTCTTGATAAAATACATAAAAAATAAAAAAATTCTCTGGAACTAAACCGGAAACTTTAAATGTTGATAAAAGGGGAAAAAATGAAAGAAAACTATATGTTGAGGAGCCCAACCATTATACATTTAGTTAGTATCTCCTGTTTTCTGAGAAAAGAAGCTTTTAATTGGACACAAAGATATTTTCTCTTTAAGAAATATAATGATGGAAATACGGCATGGAATGGTGACACACAAAATGTAGTTGCTGGACCCCTCTTAAGTGCTAGAATGCACATCATTAAGCAGTACAAGAATAAATTCATAGCAGCACTGCCAGAGACTTCAGAGCAAACTGACTAGATAGAAAAGGAGCTTTAGAGAATATTATAGTCCACTCTTATGCACGAGTATATAAATGAGTTTACAGATATTGATATATTATTACCAGAATCTCAGATTCTGTTTTGGCATTTGGTATTAATGAAATCAAGCGTGAAACCACACATTTTCCTGGATCCATATTTAGTTATTACTTTTCCTATTTATTTCTTAAAATATAAACATCTTTGCAAACTTCTAAGGAGGTAAAAATAATTGTATATTATTAAATTGAATCCGTTTGAGATACATATGTATAAAACAAGTAGAAAACTAGAAAATAATTATGTAAAAACACTGGTTTAATCAGCCAACTTCATTCAGACATCAGTTCATTCAGAAAAAAAAAAATAGTCCAGTAATCTTTATTTTTAACTTGTCGGTTCTGCTAAAACTGTCTTCCAGGTTGCTATATGTAAACACACCCCAGATTTTATAACACATAATTAAAAATCCCAACTCTAAATTATATTTGTGGATAATAACTCATGTTAATCAAATAATAATCATTGCTGGCTTTAAATAAGTTTGAGGAACTAAGTAACTGTGGCTTAAATTCTAAATTGTAAACTAACCGAGTGTGCAAACGAATTGGTTCAAGAACACACCGGATGGCTGAAGAGTCAGGAACCCCCGTCCATTTGCCTCTGCTGGAAAGTCTGAGTCGAATCCTTACCTATTAATCAAAGACTTCAACAAGTGAGCTGTGAAGTTTGTGTCCAGTACATATTTTTGAAATAAAATTTAAATGCCTTTGACATCTGCAGAACAACTTTGTGTTTTCAGGAAGATAGCGCTTTTGTGTTTGCTCATATTAGAAAAAATTCTACTTGTAAAGGAAAATAATTTTGAATGTGCAGTTGGTGTTAGCTCAGCAATTTAGATTTGAGAAAAACTTTTGAGAAAAAGTGGTTGAAGGGAATAAGTTTGGTCAGTTACACTTTGACTCCCACTCCAGTCCTCTTTCCACAGCACATGGCATCCTCAGGTTCACTGCTGTTCCTGCGGAGTACAGATTTTAGAGGCAGAAATGAGAAATGGGGGTGCTTCTCTTACTACTAACTGCAGTCCTCTGCCCCCTCCTTGCTGTTTGGGTGTAAAATTTCCAGTCATATAATTGTAATAGTTAGATGCTTTAGAAATTTTGGCAGAAAGACATTTTATGTGGAAATTAAAAAATCTGCAGAAATGGCAAAATCCAATAAAATAACCCTTTTTTAAATATATGGTATAAAACAAACAGTTGTAAAAGAGCTGGCTTGATAGTTTAGCCCAAAGTGTCAAATTGGATGTGTCATATAGCGTTAGGTACAGAGTCTTTCTCCATAGTCAAGCGTGTGCCTAGTGCCATGGTTCTCAAACTGTGCAAGGTTCCCAGGATGTTTAGCTAATTCTTAGGGGCAAACAGGATATTTTAAAATTTCAAGGAAAATATAGAGGCATCTATGAGACGCTATGTAAACTACCATAGATAAGTTGTTTGGTCTTTACTACTTAATAAAATTGAGTGATTAGATATTTCTTTTGTCCAAAAGGTGTAATGAAAAAATTATTGAACCACTCATGGTGCCTTAAACCAAAACAGTTTGGGAACTTTTGGCCTACTCAAGTATATATTCATTTTAAAAATTACTGTGATCTTTTCTAACCTGAAAGTTATTCTTATCCCATCATATTGCCAACCACAGAACAGAATATTATAACAAAATTTAATTTGTACTTATAGAGTTATGTATAATATTATAAAGATAATTCATGTGCCTATACCAATTGATTTATTTGTCTATATGATTTCAAGCATTAAATTTTTGTTTGGTTGTTTTAATTTAATTAACTCAATTTCAAATAGGCAACTACAAATAGAGAGGTACTTAAAATGAGACAGCCTAGACTTGGAATCAGGTTTTGCTTCATTCTACTCTTTGTCTTTATGCAAGCTACTGAGTTTCAGTTTCCTCCTCTTCACAATGGATTAAGAAGACCCATTTTACTGAGTTGTTAACAAAGTTTAAATAAGATTACATATGAAATAGTTACTAGCACTGTATCTATTTTATTAGATTATTTATAAATGATACATACTGAAATAAGATAATGCCAGCAGAACATAGATCCTGTTTTTTTAAAGAAGAAGGATTCTAAAACTACACCCAGAATTTAATAGCATTTCATATCTTACGGATATGACTCACTCTGAGTTAGGATCAAACTCACTCTGCCTTACCTGAAATGAGGCTTCGTCTGATTGAGGAAAAAAATAACTGCAGAAAAGCAGTACAGTGCCTATAGAAACATTCGTTTGATTTCATGCAACCTTAACCTTAACTGTTTTCATTATAATCACCAAGTTTAAAACTTTTTCTGTTGTCATTTTTCACTTTTTTTTCTTTAATCAGAGCTCATGTTGGAAAAGATCATATGATTTTTAGAAAATGTATTTAGTCACTGTTTTGGCTGTATAAAACTAGAAATATATTCATATACTCATTCTGCATCTTAATACATTGATTAATTTTTCAGAAATGTGCTAAATAAAATAGCCATATAAAGTTACTGATTGAAATATTTAATTGCTTTATGAGATTAGCTTAAATAAATAGAAGTCGATGAGCCAAGCTTAATAAACTTAAAATATGCTGTATTTACTCTTCATCAGTTTTCTGAACAGTATTTCCGCTTCCAATAAAAAAGGAAACTCTCAGTTAATTAGTTCCTCATACACTACAATAAAATTAATGTTTAGGAGTTAAATACCATAAACTTCCTCAGGCATGTTTGCTGACGTGTTCCTGTTTTCCGTTAATGTCACATGTTTCATTGTTTAATGGGGGCATCATGTGGGTTCCATTATATCTCTCTTGTGCAAAGGGTCTGTGTGTCTGGTATTTTAGGAAACTACATGCTAATTTCTCATTTAGCTGTGTCAGCTGACATACGGGTCATTGACAGTCAGTGCTGAAACAATCACCAAATCACAAGCTAAAAACCATTGACATGGTACACTTTTGTCAAACTGACATAACAGGAGACATGTATTGTCAAGATCACATACTGTAGGCTCTTTGTAAATAAGCAGAGAGAAGTGGCTGTAATCATAGCTTCAGGCTTCAGTGTGGTATGTGTTAGAATTATAGTGACCAACTCTTCCCTCTCTACTCCCCACTCTCAAAATTTTGTAAACCAATGACTTTGGGAGAGCCTGACTTAGTTGTAGAGCTTTGCAAATTTTTATTTTTTTCAAAGAATCGCTTTGTACCTAAACAGCCAATCATTTAAATTTCCATTTGAGGGAAGTTAGATTAGTGGCTCAAAAATATGAAATGACTGAAAAATGAGAACTGGGTTTAAAAATGTATACAACATTCCATAATTATACCGTGACAGCCACGATCCAGTTCTCAGGGGAGAAGTGTTTCTAGGTCAATAAAATATATATTTTTTAATAAAAAAAACGGAGTTGATAATATGTTTACAAGATTTATCACTGAAACAAGGGAGATGTTTTTGTTGAGGTAGTCACGTTATTATAACTTGATATATTAATAAAAATAATAGCTTATAAAAGTGCATTGTCATTTATAAAACATAGTCACATTTAAATCATCATAACTCTGTGAGATAACTGATCTATATCAGTAACCAATCCTCCTCACATATACACACTACCACCACCAAAACGCACACACAAATAAAAAAGTGAAACCCTTTCTTTGATAAATTCCTCAGATTTTATTAGACTGTAACTATAGCTAGTCTTTTAATTCATCCTGTTTGCTTTTTGCAATTAATAACATAAGAATGCCATTCAGTTTAAACCTAAAGCCAGTTCAGCTCAGTATTCTCTTGTGGACGTGATTCTCCTCCTCACAGCGTTCATGTATCAAATGGAAAGAGTTGCTAGAACCTCTGTGCTATCAGCCAAGAGGCCTCAAACTGTGGTATTACCATATGAATTTGCCATAGTCGAGCCTAACAGATTTCTAGATTTATATTTTTGTTGCCACAGCAAGAATGGAGTCTCATCTTAGTGCTTGACTCAGGCTAAGCTCATCAAACTAAAATATAAACGCAGAAGAGCAATATATTATTTTATTTGAATAAATGTAACTGTTCACAATACCGGACAATGGCAGTCTCCCATAAGCATGCTCTTGCACTGTAGAAAGCTCCGTTAGATGGCAGATTTTTGTCATAAGATTGATTGGAAACTATGGAAGCAGAAAAATATTTAGTAAAACAGGCTAAGATAACATTTTGCTTCAGACTCTACAATAGATAACATATTTTCCATGAGGACAGAAGAAGTCATGATCTTGGAATATGATATCATGGGGAATAGGATACTGCATTAATTTTTTACATGTTTAGCTGCTGTAAAAGTCCAAAATAATACTAGCTTAAACATGGTAAGAGAATATTTTTCACTCACATAATAGTCCAAGCATAGCTTATGTGGCAACTCTATGATATCAAGACCTAGGCTTGCTCTCTTACTGATTACACTGCCCTCCATAAATTGTGGCTTACATCTCATAATCTTAGATGTCTTATCCAGCTACCAAATCCCCATTCCAGCCAATGGAAAAGGAAAAGGCAGGAGAGAAAGAACTACAACAACCTTTTAAACAGTACTATTTCCCTATTAATTTATTTTGGCTCTATATTCAAAGAGTATATTTTAACTTTTCTCAAACCTATTTTTATGAGGTCTGTCCAGGAAGTATCCAGCAATTGTTAATATAAGGAGAATGGTTGCGCAACATGGAGGTAACCTGTCAGCCAAGGCAAGGAACTGTATCGCACATGCGTGGACAATGACGGCTTCACGGTACTAGACGGTTGGGCGCTAGATGCTATTGAGTGTAGTGTGTGGCCGTTGCATTCAAAATGAACAACTAGAACAATGAGTCTGCATCAGATTTTGTGTTAAGCTTGAACATTCCTCTGTGGAAACTATTCAGATGACTCAGAAGGCTTTCAGGGATGATGCAATAAGTGCAGCTCAAATAGAAGTGTGGCACAAATACTTCAAAGATGGTCAAGAATCTGTTGAAAGTGATCCACGCTCTGGAAGGCCTGCAACAAACAGAACACCTGAGAACGTTGAATGTATACGGCTTAGGTTAAGAGACATTGGGAGAACTGTGTGAGGTCCCAAGGTGCCTACTTTGAAGGGGATTGAGGCATCGTTGTCCTGTGTACAGTGTTTTTGTATCTCGTATCTTCTTCAATAAATGTCTCTAGTTTTCCTATTATGTGGCTGCCTGCTTTCTGGACAGACCTCATGCAGTCAGCTCATAATCCTCTTCTCATTTTTTCTAATATATTAAAGGCAGCACACGCTGAATGCACAAACCTCAAATGATGGAGAAGTACAGAAAACAGAAGCTAAAAATTATCTGCCTACACTCATACACTCACACTGCTATAATCCCACTTCCCAGAGGTAACTACTATTAATTTGGTGCACATTTTTTCCAGAAGTAAACATAGACATAAATATGTATCTGTTATATACATCTTTCATATATCTAGTTATAGATATGTAACATGTAGGATGAGATCATATTTGTATAACAGGCATATGATATATATGCTATGTTCATATATGATATGTACTATATAATATAAATGTACATAAAGATATATGCTGTACGGGCTGTAAATTACTTATAAAAGATGTGTCATGGACATCTTTCTTCTTCCATACTTTTTTTTTTTGAGACCGTGTCTCACTCTGTTGCCTGGGCTAGAGTGCCGTGGCGTCAACCTAACTCACAGCAACCTCTGACTCCTTGGCTTAAGCAATCCTCCTGCCTCAGCCTCCAGAGTAGCTGGGACTACAGGCATGCACCACCGTGCCCAGCTAATTTTTTCTGTATATTTTTAGTTGGCCAATTAATTTCTTTCTACTTTTAGTAGAGACGGGGGTCTCGCTCTTGCTCAGGCTGGTTTCAAACTCCTGACCTTGAGCAATCCTCCTGCCCCGGCCTTCCAGAGTGCTAGGATTACAGGCATGAGCCGCCGCGCCCGGCCTTTCTTCTGTGATTTCAGACATAAATTATCCCTTATCATATTTCCTTAAGCTGGATATATCATATTTTATTTGGGTTCCCCACCAATGAACACTTGTCTACAACATTTGCAGTTCCAAACAATGCAACCATGAATATTTTTGCATGCACATATTTGCCTCCACTGAATGCTTCATGTAACCAGTTCCTTTCCCAGTATATGATCTTTTACTTTAGTTTATTTGTTCCTTTCTGAACATTTTTCACCTGACAGATTGCCTCTAAACTCTACTGCTCTCTGAGTTGGTTCATGGAGGATTTAAAACATTCAGATTTGGTCCAAGTTAGCCATGAATCAGCAACGTTCAGACTTGTAATCTGAAGTTATTAATTTGTGGCATTAATAAATTCCGCCAGAAAAAAAATTAAACAAAGGTTCAAAATACCTTAGTAGTCTGAGTCCCATTCCATATTATTCTGTCCTTAGGCAAATCATTTTCCTCTCTGTGCCTTAGCTTTTTTGTCTCTCAGACAGCCACAGTAATGTCTGCCCTACCTGTTTCATAAGGAGATTGTAAAATTTAAATGGGATGAGTGTTTGCATTTCTAAAGAAGTAAAATCATTGTATAAGTGTAATATAACATTATTTATTAAAAATATACTCCCGTTTTGAAAATTTAGAATGTATGTCATAATGAAAAAGATTTCAGGAATTTATTTTAGGTTACTATACTTCTGACCATTCAAGGTATTTGTATTATGTATTTTTTCTTTTTTTCATTTTGGGAAGGGAGGGCAAATTTCATAACATTTCTTAATTCCCAAAGGTTTAAAATTTATCATTTTAGTAGATACCTCTAGGCCGAGTCCTCCCAAATGTATATCCCATAGGGTGACTGTTACAGTGGTTTAGGAAGCTTCCCATTCTCACCTGCAGACTGTAGAGTCTGGATATACTCCAGGAGGTAAGATGTCTGTCAAAAGCCGTGATTGAGAGAAAAGTGGAATGGCTAGTAAAAGGGTGTCAAAAAATTAAATGCTTGCTAAGCCTTAATATTAAAAGTAGGAAATGAAAGAGAAATTGCAATTGATTTGGTTTACTGTAGCTTGTAAGAATGTTCCAAATTCGTACTTTCTAATACTTGAATCATTTTGGATGCATTTTCTCTATACCATTCATTTCCTCATAAGACACAGAGGCAAATGTAGACATAGTATTCTAATATATCAATAGATCTAATGTAGAAGCAGTTCCTTAATTAATGATTCTCTGAGCAGCTTAAAATGAGTTATTGTGCAGTAGTTCAAATGATGCCTCACTAGTAAGGCTGGATTACAGAAGGAAAAGGAGGCTTTTTTGATTCATCATCACCTTTTCATGGATACTCAGATTTCTTAGATAATTAATCTAGGAATTTTCATTGATAATAGAATTCTACAATTTATGGGCAAAGAGGTGAAGAAGAATGCTGTATCTTTTATATGCAGAAATGTCTTCCCATTCTAAGAGGTGTTTCTTAAAAGAGTTCATAAATTAATCTTTTTCTAAACTAGTCAACTAGATAACTATTAAATTATGATAAAGTTTTCATTTGATATGCCACATTAAAAAGTCAGAAAAATATATTTTATTTTTAAAATCTCTTATTGAAAAAAGTTGGCCTGTGACAAAGCAGTTAAGAACAGTTACCTCATAATATGTTCTTTTAAAATAGCTATATAGTCAAACAAGAGCTAATTTATTAATTTTAATTTCTCAAATAAAATTCATATGAGATATTTATATTCTGTACTTAACATTCTAGAAAAGTTAACACAAAATATTAGCATTTCTCATGAAGTTTTAAATGTTAGTCGTATTATACTATTCTAGCAAATCTAAAAAGGCTTTACAGACTTTCTGCATTTAGAAACCCCTTTATCTTAATGTGTATATACCAAATCAATTGTTCTTGTTTCCTCAAGACAGTTTAGGAGGGAGAATGGCTGTAAATTTAACTACTTTCCGTGAGGGAGAAACCAGAGCTGAGCTTACTGCATAAGGAAGCAAATTGCAACTTGGTTGGATTTTGGAAAGTCTAAAGTGATACATATTTTAACTTGGTTGGTTTTCAGAAAGTCTAAAATAATATGAAACAATCACAACAAAGAAGGAGTTTGTCTCTGTTATTTCTTATTTGTATTTATTTTTATATGGAATATCCCTTTTCTAGTAGATAGTGACATCATACTAATTCACTAACAAGAATGCATCATACTAATGGATTCTTGTTAGTGAAGAGAAATCATTTTAAGACTTCAAAAATGCATATTATTTATTTTCAATGCCAAAGAGGGTAAGAATTTATAAAAGAGAAAATTACAGAATATTATAAAAGAATTACTATTGTTTGAAAATATGTTATAAGAGATTCTTTTATTCTTTACCTTCTCTGTGTCCTAATTTCCTCAAATCCCCAAACTCTAGGCCTCTCTGTTCCCTTTCATTTTCTGTCCTTTTATTATTTGTAACTGGACACTGTGTTTGTTTGAATCAAACCCTATACAAAAAACTAATTTGTTACTTATTTGTATAATAATTTGCTTATAATCTGTTTCTTCTGCTAAACGTTAAATTTTTGATATGCCAAGAGCTATCTCCTGCATTTGATATTTGTTAACTTCTTAATTAAATGAATTCTTTCTTCATTTATTCAGTCAATGAACATTTTAAGCCTTAAGTGTGTCAGGCATTATGCTAGGGACTGAAGATGTAAAGAGTAACACATAGTCCCTGCCTTTAGAATGCTTATAGTCTAGTTGAGGAAAATGTGATTGATATGGTCTGAATGATTATGTCCCTCCAAAATTCATATGTTGAAATCCTAACCATCAAGATGTTGGTATTAGGAGGTGGAACCTTTCAGGAGGTGATTAGGTCATAAGGGCAAAGTCCTTATAAAAGAAGCCCCCGAGAGCTGCCTGCCCCTTCCAAGCAAGAAGGCACCATCTATGAATCAAGAAACAAGTGTTCATCAAACACAGAGTCTGCTGGTGCCTTGATTATGGACTTACCAGGCTCCAGAAATGTGAGAAATAAATGTTTGCTGTTTATAAGTTACACAGTTTATGATATTTGGTCGTAGCAGCCCAAATGGACTAAGATAAGAATATAAGCAGTTGTAATATGATAGAGATATGGATAATATTTTAACAGAAGTCTCTGGAAAGGGAATTAATTTAAATCTAAGAGTGTAGAAGTATCAGTGAAGGATTCTTAGTGTGCGGGGGGAAGGTCTCTAACTTAAATGCTAAAGGATAAAGGCAGCTAAGCAATGGAAGAAGTGGTTGGGGTGGAGGGATACAGAAAGAACAATCTAGGTAGATAAAACAGCCTGGATAAAGACTGGAAAGCAAGAGATAGAATAGGGTGTACATGGACCTATAAAGAATTTGGTGTTAACAGTAATCTATAAGGTTATAAATTATGAGCAAGTCATAGTTTGAGGACGTAAGAGACCAATACAAGGAAATATTTATAGACATTACATGCTGGAAGAAGTGAAAAACCACTGAAAGGCAGAAACCCAGATTGAGATCATAATGGCTTCCATCCATCCACCCATCCATCTGTCCATGTCAAGGCATACTTTTCTTGCTCGCTATTGTATTCTTCAGCCCCAACACATAGTATATAATCAATAAATATTTATTTCACTTTTTAAATAGAGGAATTAATATTTATTGAGAACCTGTAATAAGTGCCACAAGAAGCTGAATAGAGGATTACTTTCTTTAGCCTAGGACTAGAGCCTGGAAGACTGATAGAGAGGCTCTTCTCATAGAAAGAAATGTAAACCTTGGAGTCAAAAGGAACAGATCTTAGTGATTGATTGGCCATACAGGGTGAAAGGGAGGGAGAAATGAAGGATACTTAGATATTTACAGTCCAGGTGACTGGGTATCACTAAGTGATAATTGAAATACCAGGAGTAGAAGCAGATCTTAGAAGAAAGATGATGAATTAAGTTTTGCATACGTGAAGATTGAGCTTCTTATGGGACAGCTAGAGAGGATTGATCTTAAAATACAGTGGGAGAGGTCTAAGCTGGAGTCACTGATTTGGAATATGTTAGTTTTTATATAGCTGTTGAACCATAAGATTGGATAAGATCATTCAGATAAAGTGAACAGAATGCGAACTGTAAGATTAGGTAAGATCATTCAGATAAAGTGAATAGAATGAAAAAACCAAGCACCAAGCATTAGACCCCAAGGAATACCAATATTTAAGGGATGAGTGAAGGAAAGTAGAACAGCCTATTATAGAAATAATAAAGTCAGCATGGGCAAGGTATGAGGAGAGCAAGGAGAGCATGTTTTAAGAAAGCCAAGGGAATATATGTGTAGTTAGAGAAGGGGGGAAACAGAATTAGCTGTTGCAAAAATATGTTCATTAAAATTTGGCAAGTCAGAGGTCATCAGCAAATTTATAAAGCTTTTCTAAAAAAGTATATGTATTGAGAACTAAAGCGTAGGAGAAGGATTTTAGATTGTCACTGATAGATTAGTTTCTAACAATTTAGATGATGAGAGAAAGTAGATATGATTTTTACAGGGGTTTTTGTTTTTTAGCATTGGAGATAATTGTGCATGTAGTTAAAGACAATTATGTACAAATTTCTTACCTTGGTATTTAAAGTCCTCAATAGCCTCTAATCAAACATATAAATATTTCTTGCTACTATATGAAATGGGTTCAGCTGCAGACTAGTTCAGGAAGACATTTTGTTCACACGCTCCTTTGATCCTGGAGTACTTCTTACCTTTAGGCTCATTGATTTATTCATTCAACAAACATTATTGAGCAGCTACTTTACACCAGGCATTGCAACTCATAGGCTTCTCTCATTTTTTCTAGTTCTTATTTTTTATTCAAGGCCTAACTCAAACCCAGCCTTTCACTGATACTTTCCCCAATGATTCCAGCTTGTAAAAATTCTTCCTTTCTCTGGTAATTACTGCCTTTATTATTCATTTAACATCATATAGTTTTGATTCATTTCCCTTTCCATATATGTTTTATTTTCATAACTGAAAGTGTAATGAAGGCAAGGGTTGACTCTTTTATTTCTTTGTGTTCTCCACATCATAGTAAGAGTTTGATATATGTTAATGGAATGAATGTTAAGTCAATATATTATGAAAATTGAAGTATACCTTTGCATAATGCTTTAAAAGTAGTAAATGTTTTCTAAAACTTAATTTTTTCCTCATTAAAATAGTAATGACTCCTAGTACTTACTAACTGTGGGATCATCCTTGATACTTTTTTTTAACTTTGTAGGATGGGAATAATGTCTATCCTACTGTGTTGTTATAAAGATTAAATGAGATTTTTATATACATACATGTGTATATGTATATGTAAAATATTTTTAACAGAATACTGAAAGTCAACAAATATTAGCTACCCACATTTCAAGTCAGTGGAAGAATAACAAATTATTCAAAAAGGATATAGGAATAATTAAGTAACTATTTTGAGAAAATGATATTTCTTTCTTAAACCATGCCAAAATAAAATAAAAGCCCAAACTAAGATTTTTTTCTCAGATTTTTCCTGTATCTCTTTTCTTCCATCAAATTGGTTAAGTCTGTCTCCCAAAGTTATTCCCCCTCTCCTTCCCTCCTGATTAGTTCAGGTCATTATCATTTCCCACTGATTTACTGCAATAGTTTTTAACATGTTTTTGTCTCTAGCCTCTCCCTCTTCCAGTAGATCTATCCCTTGTCACAAAATTGATCTATCTGAAACACAAATCAGACCATGTCACTTTCCTGCTTAAAACGTTTCAGTGTCTTAACATTGCCTTCAGAGTAAAACATAAGGCTCTGCATGATACAAGTTGTACTTGCTTCTTTAGCTGCAGTAGCTCACCATTCCCTTTGTACATCAGAAACACTGGGAGTAATAAAAGTATCCCTGGATGTAGGGGCCAATATAGGATAGTGGTTATTGTTAGTACTGCCCTATGAATAGCAGGGAGCTCCTCCCTAGCAAAAGGCATCCACAATTCCTTCATCAGCCCATGACATGCAAAAGAGCAACATGAGATGAAAGAACATAATTTCCTTCTAAAGGTCCATCCACAGTGTCCTTGCTAACTTCATTTTGCCTTAGACTCCTACAAAACCTTCTCCACCTGGAAATAAGAGTGGTAAGAGCAAGGTGTTTTTAGTGCCTATCTGAGAAGATGATTAGTAAGAGCAGTCCTCCTTGCACTAAGTGGTAGATGCTTATTGTATGACTCTCTAACATACAGAATATATGGAGACTGGGCGCGGTGGCTCACGCCTGTAATCCTAGCACTCTGGGAGGCCGAGGTGGGCGGATCAGTCAAGGTCAGGAGTTCGAGACCAGCCTGAGCAAGAGCAAGACCCCATCTCTACTAAAAAAATAGAAAGAAATTAATTGGCCAGCTAAAAAATATATACAAAAAATTACCCAGGCATGGTGGCACAAGCCTGTAGTCCCAGCTACTCTGGAGGCTGAGGCAGAAGGATCGCTTAAGCCCAGGAGTTTGAGGTTGCTGTGAGCTAGGCTGACACCACGGCACTCACTCTAGCCCAGGCAACAGAGCGAGACTGTCTCAAAAAAAAAAAAAAAAATTTATATATATACACATATATATATATAGTAAGTAGGTGGTGAAATGGTCCTGAAGTATAATTTGGTACTGAAAGTGGCCATCTTTTATAACAGTCCCCAACCTTTTTGGCACCAGGGACTGTATTCATGGAAGACAATTTTTCCACAGACAGAGGTGGGGCATGGTTTTAGGATGATTCAAGGACATTACGTTTATTGTGCACTTTATTTCTATTATTATTACATTATAATATATAATGAAATAATTATACAACTCGCCATAGGTTGGGGACCCCTGTTTTAAGAGGCACCTTAACAAATATATCTTCCTTAACTATCTAGTGGCTTTCCAGGTTAAGTTCTTTCTTTGAGGTTCCAAAATACCGTCTACACTCTTCTACTTTACTTATTGTATATTTCGATTGGTTGACATGGTGATCCCCTTACTTAATTAAGAACTTCTCTTGGGCAGGAATTGTGTGTGGGAATGGTGGTGTGGGTGTATGGGTGTGTGTATGTGTGTGTAGGTTTTAATTTTTATATTTCCCAGCACCTAGAGAAGGCAATCTGGTATTTGTCAAGGAGGCAAAACAAACAAACAAAAACCGTGAAAGGGAAATAAAAGAATGAATCTCCACGTTTCAGTGAAGATAATGCCATAAAACTTTATAGAACTTTTGTATTAATTAAGTGGATAAAAGGCTATGTAATGTTGACCTTGGTTAAAGCCACATCTGCTTTTCATAGTCTTCCTCAGCCTAAATAAGCCTATTGAAAAAATTGTTTTTCTTAATCTGTGTTATATAGCATAGAAATGAATCCTTCATAGTATTACTAGAAGTAATTAATATCTAAATATTCATAACTATAATGCTGATGCAATTAACATGCTTTCAGAAGGGTTATTTAATACTAGCTATATCATTTGTGTCAATAAGATACTACTATAAGCTAGGTTGTATTCTGAAAACAATTGACTGAGATGCCTCAGTATATTTTTTAAGTTTTTGAAAAATTTAAATTTTGAGCTGGAATTTTCCACGGCTGGCCTTGAAATAAGAAGCAAATTAATTTTGGAAAGGCTTAGGGAAAAATTGCTCAAATGGTTAAAACCTAGGAAAGAGTAAATTACTTTTAACTAGTTGAAAGTCAATTTGAATAACTTACACATGGTTGAACTTTAAAAGTCAGAATTTTCCATTATCTGATTTTTACTAAGTAAGTACCTCATGAGCTATTTACAAAACAGACCTGTTGTAATATTTCTTTAGTACAGTTAATTGAGGGATGGTACAAATAGATGACAGCATTTAGTTGAATAAAAGCTCTTTTTTCCCCCTGCAACTTCTGAATTTCTCCTTTGCCATTACGAATGACCGCCGACCTTGTTTGTGATGTTTTATAGACTTTGTGTCCATTGTAGAACAGTGACACATTCATGTAATATATTTTTATTTTTTTAAATTCAGTTACATTGCTGTATTGGAAATTTTCAGTTGTTTTAGTTGTATTTACTTTGTAATCTGAGGAATGTATCAACCCAACTAATTCTTGATGATCTGGGCCTGAAAAATCGGTAATAAGGTAGACTTGTTTTAAGTTACATGTGTTCGTGTGTTGAATGGAGATGGTTGCAATAATGTGGTGCCTCAAACACAAACTGTTTTAAATTAGTTGACATCTTATTTATGATTATATTAATATATTTGTAGCGTGGAAACTATATATGATTAAAGATATATAATATCCACAGCAGTCTTTTAAATTCCTGCTACCAGTCTTCCACAATTCTCTTAACACCAAATACCTTGATCTGTGGCTGTTTATGGCAAACATAAGAGTTTGTTATGGCTGCTTTAACAAAATACCACAAACTGGGTGGCTTAGACAACAGAAATTTATTTTCTCACAGCTCTGGAAGCTAGATGTCTGAGATCAAGATGTCAGCAGGATTGTTTCTTCTGAGGCCGCTCTTTTTGGCCTGTAGATGGCCACGTTCTCTCTGTGTCCTCGCCTGGTCATCTCAGTGTCTGTGTTGTTTGTGTCCTATTCGCTTCTGTTTTTAAGAACACCAGTCATATTTGATTAAGGCCCACACATACGACTTCATTTTACCTTAATTGCTTCTTTAGAGGCTCAATCTTCAAATACAATCACTTCTGAAGTACTGGGGGTGAAGTCTTCAACATATCAATTTGGGGAGCGGGTGACACAAGTCAACCTATAACACATATGTAAGATTATTTACCTTGTATAAACTTTTCATATACGGGCACACCTTGTTTTATTGTGCTCCACTGTACTGCGTTTCACAGATATTGCATGTTCTACAGATTGAAGGTTTGTGGCAACCCTTCATCAAGCAAATTCTACTAGTGCCATTTTTCTAATAACATGCTTACTTGATGTCTATGTGTCACATTTTGATAATTCTTGAAATATTTCAAACTTCTCCATTATTATCTGTTATGGTGACCTGTGATCAATGATATTTATATTACAATGAATTGTTTGGGGGCACCATGAACCGCACCCATATAAGATGGCAAATTCAATCCATAAATGAATGTGTGTGTTCTGACTATTCTGCTGACTGGCTGTTCTCCCATCTCTCTGTCTGTCTCCTTTGGCCTCCCTATTCCCCGAGACACAACAATATTGAAGGTTTTCAATATTGAAGGTATAAAATTAGGCCAATGAATAACCTACAATGGCCTCCAAGTGTTCAAGGAAGAGTCACACTCCGTCACTTTCAACCAAAAGCTAGAAATAATTAGGCTTAGTGAGAAAGGTGTGTCCAAAGCTGAGATAGCCTGAAAGCTAAGCTTCTTGCACGAAACAGCCAAGTTGTGAATGCAAAGGAAAAGTTCTTGATGGAAATTAAAACTGCCACTCCAGTGAACACATGAATGATAAGAAAGTAAACTAGCCTTATTGCTGATACGGAGAAAGTGTGAGTGAGTGTGAGTGAGGTAAAAGAACAAGCCAGCCACAACATTCCCTTAAGCCAAAGCCTAACCTAGAGCAAGGCCCTATGTTCAATTCTGTGAAGGCTAAGAAAGGTGAGGAAGCTGTGTAAGAAAAGTTTGAAGTTAGCAGAGGTTGGTTCATGAAGTTTAAGAAAAGAGGCTGTCACCATAACATAATAGTGCAAGGTGAAGCAGCAAGTTATCCAGAAGATTTGGCTAGGATCATCGATGCAAAGGTGACTACATGCAACAGCAGAGTTTTACCATAGTCTAAATAGCCTTCTACTGGAAGACAATGACATTTAGGACTTTCATTGCTAGAGAGAAGTCAGTGCCTGACTTCAAAGAACAAGCTAACTCTCTTGCTAGGGGCTAATGAAGCTGGTGAATTTAAGCTGAAGAAAATGCTTGAAAATCCTGGGGCTTTCAAGAATTATGCTAAATCTACTCTGCCTGTTTTCTATAAATGGAACGAAGCCTGGATGGCAGCATGTCTATTTACAGCATAGTTTACTGACTATTTCAAGCCCACTGTTGAGACCTACTGCTCAGAAAAAAATATTTCTTTCAAAATACTACTGCTCATTGACAATGCACCCAGTCACCCAAGAACTCTGATGGAGATGTACAAGGAAATTAATGCTGTTTTCATGCCTGTAAATACAACATCCGTTCCGCAGCCCATGGATCCAAGGAGTAATTTTGACTTTCAAGTCTTACTATTTAAGAAATACATTTCATAGGTTATCACTGCCACAGATGGTTATTCCTCTGATGGATCTGGGCAAAGTAAATTGAAAACCTTCTGGAAACAATTCACCGTTATAAATACTATAGCGAACATTCATGATTCATGGAAGAAGATCAAAATATCAACATTAATAGGAGTTGGGAAGAAGTTGATTTTAACCCTCATGGATGACTTTGAGGAGTTCAAGACTTCAGTGGAGGAAGTAACTACAGATGTGGTGGAAATATCAAGAGAACTAGAATTAGAAGTGTAGCCTGACCAAATTTCTGCACTCTCATGGTAAAACCTAAATGGATGAGGAGTTGCTTCTTACAGATGAGCAAAAGAAAATGATTTCTTGAGGTGGGATCTAGTCCAGGGGAAGATGCTGTGAACATTGTTGACGTGAAAACAAATGATTTAGAATATTACATAAACTTAGTTGATAAAGCAGTGGTAGGGTTTGCGAGGATTGACTCCAATTTTGAAAGAAGCTCAACTGTGGGTAAAATACTATCACACAGCATCGCATGCACAGAAAAATTTTTTGTGAAAGGAAGAATCAACCAATGAGGCCAACTTCATTGTTGTCTTATTTTGAGAAATTGCCACAGCCACCTCAACCTTCAGCCACCACCACTCTGATCACTCAACAGCCATCAACATTGAGGCAAGACCCTCCACCAGCGAAAAGATTGTGCTGAAGGCTCAGATGATTATAGTTTTTAGCAATAAAGTGTTTTTAAATTTAGGTTATGTACATTGTTTATTCAGACATAATGCCATTGCACACTTAATAGAATATAGTATAGTCTACAAATATCTATAAAAATTATTTCACAAAAAAATTCATGGGACTTGCTTTATCGTGATACTCCCATTATTGTGATGCTTGGAACTGAACTCAGAGTATCTCTAGGTATGCCTGTATACCTATATATATACACATTTACATGTAGACACTGTGGCATGAGTGTAACATAATAGCTATTCACAGATATTTGCATATCCAAAGGAAAGATAACCACTGCTAATTTCTTTATTATACATTCATGAATTTAGGAAATGAAAATAATAATATTCTAATATGTGAATGTTTAAACATTTTATGGAATAATCTAGATTTTAACTAATGAGCTTTAAATGTCCACATAATTTGTTATTAACAATTAGATGCTAGTAATGCAAAAGTGCCCAAAACATCTTTGCAGGTGTTTTGCATCAATCCACATTTAGGAGGCGCTCTGTCTCTAAGATCAACATCCAGGTCATCTTTAAGACCTCCTGATGCTTAACCTCTTTAATGATGCTTGTTACAACTTAATTCCATGTCCATTGCCTTTTCATATACACATTTCTTCAAGACTGGAGTATGAAAAATTTCTCAACTTCCTGCCATCAGTCTCTTTTCCCTCTACTTTGTTCTATCACCTGTCAGTTAAACCAGTTTTCTCTTCATCCCTTTAGCATGTTATACTCATGCTTTGATTCATTTCACTCTAACCAGAACATCTCTCCTCTCCTCCCACCTGCAAATCATCAAGGTCAGGCTCACTCTTCACCTGCCTGGAATTAGTTCTCCCTTAGCTCCTATAGCACTCCCTGACGGTCAATACTACTCAAATAAGCACTTAATTAGAAAAGATACGAATGAAATAGAGACCAAGTTTTGCTTTGTTTTATTATTTTTGTCTCCCATGGCACCCAGGAGAGTTCTGGTCACATGGTAGATTTTAGACATGTAATTGATGTCTAAGTTAATTTACAACAGGGAAAATAAATTATATAAAGTGGATTTTCACTGAAGAGCACCACAGCTTCTACACTTTTGCTTTAGTTAGTTTTAAGATTATGTTCATTAAATGAGGAATACAAATGAATTACATAGTTTAAGCATTTAAATTGTCAGTTTCAATACATGTACCATTTTGCTATTTTAGCTGGTTTGCATGAATACAAATTCAGCTTTTTTTCATCCATATTTGCAAACCCAGTAAACAGTACCATTCTTCAATCAGTTGTTGAAGGGAGAAAGCTTGAAATGATCCTTGAGTCTCCTCTTGCTCTCATTTGTAACAGTCATTAAGTTTTACTAGTTGTACCCCTTAAATATCACTTGAATCCCCCCTCATTCTCCATTCTAGTGTCACCACCCAAAGTTCAGGCCATTATTCACTCTTATACAGATTTCTGCATCTATTTACTAGTTGATGGCAGCTTCCAACCTCCAGCCCAAGTGATCTTAGTCAACCAGTCTGTTTTCCACATTCATGGTTTCCTTTATCCAATAGGGTAAAGTTTATATTCTTTAATGTTGTTTATAAAACCATATGTAATCTGGCACCTAACTCCCTCTTCCCTCCCTGCACTCTGTACTTCACCAATACAGGACTGGGTTATGACATAATACTTCCATGTGACTCTAAATCTTCATGAAAATCACTTCCCCGCCTGGAACGCTCCTCCTTCCTTTCTTTGCCTGGCTAGCTTTCACTTAATTCACATTTCAGCTTAAACATGACTTTTTGCTGGAGGCAGTCTTTGACCTATGACTAGGTTTGGGGCACCCATAGTGTAGTCCATAGGAGTATGTACTTCCCTGTCTTAACTGTCAATGTATTTTATAGTAATCATTTAATTATCTTTTTCTCCCACTAACCTATAAGCTCTGGGAAGGCCAGATCCACGGAGGTAGATCCAGGTATTATAAAGCCTAAAACATACAATTTGGGGGACCTTATTTAGAATAAAAATACAAAAATTTTATACACATACACTTAGATACAAAAGCGAATATTCATTTATAACAAGAAATCACAACAAAGTATAAACTTGATAAAACTGATAAATATAAAAATATATGACAAATATAAAAATATATAGTGAACACACTACCGAGGTCCCTTCCCAGAAGCCCAAAGGTTTAAGTTTCCTTAAATTCCCAGTAAATCTACATCTGCATTCTAGTCTTTTTCAATGCTCTATTTCTAGTACCAAGTGCAGTGCTGAACACCCAGCAGGTACTCAATAAATATTTTTGAATGAGTATATTTTTTAGTTAAGTTATATTTTTATGCATGTAAAATTCAATGAGTTTTTCATAAATTGGATTTCTAAAAAATATTTTATGTATTACTAAATTGTTCTTACGATTATTATTTTCAATTATTTGGCGTGGTTATATTTCAGATGACAAATAATGTACATTACTAGTTATTTGTTAGCATATCATTGCACTTTATGCAAAATGTCTGCTGTATCTCCTTATTAATTAAAATGAAACTCTTGATTTGCAACAGAAATATACAGAATAATCTGTACATGTATATATATTAATATGTTTGTGTGTCTGTGTTTTTATAGATCATATAATAAAAAAACTTCAAGATTAATTTTATGATTTTTTTTAGATAAAATCCTTTAGGGGGAAGCCATCTACTTTCTGTTTTATTTATAATAAAGTTTTGTAAACATTTATCTCAGGAATAGTAAAGATGATGGTATTTTACATAACTTAAAAAACAGAAAAAAAATTTACTGTGATTTTGTCCACATGATATTATTGCTTGAATCAAGACAACATCGGAGCTTAACTTTAAAAGATAAGCAACTTTGTTTAAATCTTCAGAGGTTAATTTGTTAATATAAAAATAAGTTTAGTTAAGTTCCATTTGTAATAAGATTGTAAATTTGCTGAGGACTTGCTGTGCTCGTATCAAGATTGTGTGTGTGTGTGTGTGAGTGCAGCCCTCTGATCAATGCGCACTTTTTCCCCCATTTTCATAAATACATCATGAAAAAAGGATGAGGTTTCCGCCTTAATTGCTTGTGCCTTTTATTCACATTCCTCTCTCAGCCAGAATTGTGAAAAGAGTGTTAGTAAAAGGCTGCACAATAGAGCTTTTCATTAGGCCTCAGCAAGGCACACAAAAGAAGGCTTTTGGAAAGAGTGAATGCATGAGTTTAATTTGCAGGTGGAGAGTAGATAAAAGGTGCTGACGCCTCTATTATTCTCTTACTTAGGTGACCCTTACCCTGTTCAGCTGATCCCAACTACCATGGCAGCTGCTGCCGCAGCAACACCAGGCTTAGGCCCACTCCAACTGCAGGTAAGTCAGGAAACAATACAGAGGAGACAAAGGTTAAGTAAACATCGAAAACAGCCATTATCCTGTTAAAGCAAAATAAAACTGACTAGTGATATTTGTCACACACTTTGTTGTTTTAAAATTTAGTTGTACTGATCCTCAACCAAAAGTTGAGGTGTTGATTCTTTTAATTTTTAGCTCTGTTTTCTGTACTTGAGAGAGCTTATTGTAGTTTTTTTATTGCCTGATATGATTTGAAAAAGTGAGCTATAGTTTTGCTTTGATTAGTACGTGCCATAATTTTGTCGGAGGATGGTCCCCATCAAGAGAAAAAGAGCAAAAAACCTGCAAAAGATATTGAAACAGACACTTGTGGACCAAGGCTACTTAACAAAAAATGCCTTTAAAATTGTTCAAGATACTTTGTATTATTGAAGCACTTTGTAAGTCCCTTTGTTCTCCTGCTAATGTCAACTCAGTTGGTCAGGCAAGGAAAAATAGACCAAATAAGTGGTGCCTAAATGAGCTCAACTTTATCTCAGACATCCCAATTAAGACCTTTTTAGCCCTGCAGAATACATACATATTCCCTTATATGAATGTCAGTGATAACTTTACCAGATGTCCAAGTGATTTTAGAAATTTTGTCTCTGAGGTCGAAAAGAGAACCAATAAAATTATAGTGAAGGTCACTTTCATTAACTATTTAAAATTTTGAGTCAGCATTCCACAAAATATTTCATAGTTTCTGTTGTTATGGGCCTTCTAATTATGTAATTAATAGGAATAGAAGATCATCTACTAATAGGATTAATCTCCTCTTCTGAGAGTTTTTATATGTTCTTTAGCCTGAAAGACACAGTATGCCTGTGAAGCTAGATATAAAGCAGTTGTACTTAATAAAATTAAATTGTATTCATGAAAGCGCATTATCACAATAGATGATCTTAGTCTGTAAGGAAAATATAGATTTATACTGTAGCGTCAAGAGACAGATACATCTGGTCTGCACATGGGTTTGTAGGGAGACCTGGTGGGTTTCCGAAAGGCCAGTTGAGTTTCACAGGAGGAACTACCAGTGTGAAAGCTGAGACATACTGTGTTCTACAGAGGTTAATAACATTCATTTCTATTCTACCTTGTCTACGAAAAATTGCACTGTGAGTGTCTGTTTCTTTGAGCTGGAAATACCTTGGGAAGTGTTAGAGCCATGGGGACAATAAAAGTAACATAACATTTGTTATCCTTTGAAATGACATCTGGGGAATAACTATAACATGGAAAAGTGATTATAATAGGTAAAATTAAAAAGTGTAATGGAATTAAAGGAAGAGAGAAGAATATCCAGCAACAGATTTGAATGTGGGAATGGGAGTTGTAGAGATTTAGGATGTCAGTTTTCAGAACAAGAGAGACCGTCTCCTTTCACCATTGGATGAGGAGTGAGAGGAAGTGAGGGCAGTTGGAGGCAACTGCTATGTTTTATTGCAGGACTTTAATAGAAAGCAGCTATGTTCAGGAGCAATCTAAACTTCTCTTCCTGTAGAGATAATATGAAAATATTTGATACAAGTTAAGTTTTATTTCAATTCTTATGTTATCAGATTCTCTTAAGATTTCAAAATGTTAAAAAATAATTTTCTTCATCACTAAACAAGAAAAACTTTAGACACCAAACATTTGCTTTTATTTTAACTGTAATTTGATCTGTACGTAGGATAAAGTTCCTTTTATGTTAAGTGGTATTATACCCATTAAAATTCATGAGTTTTAGTTAGGGTCTTCTCAAATAATCAACACTGTAGTATAACAAGAAAATAATAATTCAAAACTTTTTTCGTAGAAAGTCATCAGCTGCTATTAAAACACATTCACATGAACACACAAACACACATATTTTTTGCATTCGGAAAAAAACAAGTTATTCAGATGCAAACACATTCCAAAAGCATGCCATGGCATAGAATCTGACTTTTCTTTGAAGTAGACTGATGCTCACTTTGTCTAGGGTACCTACACTACCTCACTTTTATACTGGTTCCTAACACAATATTCACAGACCCCTGACCTTTATTTTAGCCTTCCTCAGAACTGCAAAGGATACTTGTTACTCTTTCTCCTCTGGCTTTAAATTAGCGTCCAAATTCTTTCCTTCTCCACAAATCTGATGGGATTGGCCAGAGAAAGCTAATTCAATGCCTAGTCAGAAGTCTTACCATAAACCTTACCCCAAATTCACCCCAACCTTGTGAACCTCAAAGTAAAAACTTTGAGAAGTTTTATGCTAGTAAAGTATAATGCATAAGCCAGTTTTAATGTTCTCCACTCTGCTTTTCATTATACTCTGTTAAATCTCTATTTTCCATCTCATAATAATACCTTGAGTAGACTCTATTGCTTTCTGATCCTTTCAGTTACTAAGATTCAGTCCTGCTGGAAACTTTAATTTTCTATCCAGTTTACATCTCACTTCTTCCCCTTCTGACATTAGACAGGAAACTCAGCTCTGGAGGCCAGAAGTGAAGAAGGCTGCAGATCACTCTTTTGCTTCTTCAACTTCAACTTAGTACCTATGCAGATGTGGGTTGTGGAAGGCATGTCTGCTGCTGAGATACCTTAGAGATGGTGTGTGTATAATTTTCTTGGTATTGAACAGCTTTTCGTGGTCTGCTAAGAGAAGGGTGGCCAGGTCTGTTGATCTATGCTTCCAACTCTCTTTTTCGTTTGTGATATCACCACCCTTGGCCAGCTGCTGTCCAGGTAGCAAGATGCCTGCCTTCATTCATCCTCAGTGCTCCTTCATGGAGAACCCTGGGGTCCTCTATGGAGGTCCTCTTCTGTGCCCTCTAAGAGCTGTGGTAGTACTACATCACAGTCCTGGTCTCAACCGGCAGCAAACTCCCGACCCTTCTCCACCAACCCACCCCAGCTTTAGAAAACTCCAGAAGAAAAAATAGGCACTACTGCGTCTTTAGTACTGTATACCCCCAAGCTGTATACTGTCAAGTTCTCTTAAGCATATTCTCATCATACTGCTACAAGGTTAGGCTTCAGGTTTTTAATTCAACAACTAGTTGAGTAACAATATGAAGGTTTCTCCTTTTTTCTGGCTTCTCCTGTTTTTATGAATTCTGCCTCCTCACTTAGGTAGGGAGAGAAAAGCACTAAGAACCAAATTCTTCTATAAAACTACAAACTGAATCCTCTCTCTCCTAACCTTTCTCACCAGACATCAGCTCATATATATTGTGGGGTGGGGGGGTTGGTTTGGGAGGGTGAGAACAAGGTCAGGCACAGCATGGATGTTGATTGAAGTAAGGCCAGGTCAACCAGGTTTTAATAAGGGAAGATGGTGGTGTAGATGTTGTCTAGTACCAGGTACCAGTTGCTGGTATCTTTCTTTAGAACCATTGAGGAATTTGTTGTTGTTGGCTTCTTTGCTTATTTGTATTGTTTTCTGTTGTTGTTTAATGTGTTCTTGTTTAAGTGTGGAGTGATAAGCTCAGAGCTGCATATCATAGGACAACAGTAAGAAAGATGGATTAAGGTAACAGCAGGAAGACCAGTTGGAGGAACAACTGAAGTAGCCTTGGCAAGGAAAAAGTGATGATCTGAATTAATCTTCATTCAGTGGTAGTGGGAATGGTGTGGAAGGGATATATATTTTATAAAGAAACAGGATGCTGTTTCCTTTTCCTTGGGTTCAAACATAATAATTTTAACTCCTGTAAAATGCCACAACAACTGATGTCACTAGCTACTACCAGCCATGGTTCATGAAATGCTTTCTTAAGCTAGTTCTCTGGTAAGCATTTTACAAGGATATCTCATTTACTTCTTATTGCAACATTTTGTGTTATGTATGAATATCCCCATTGAGAAAGAAGAAAGCTGGGTCACAGAGTCCAAAATCCCTGATCTTTAAACAATTATATTTGCTTCTCCAAGTACAAGAGAATTTATTTTAAACTTTGGAGACATTGTGCCTCTTAACATTTGCTAACTCAGTAACCAGCTAATCAAATTATAACAATAATGCTGATTAATTGGCACTAATACAAATACTCTGTGTGCTTTGCAATAATGAAAGGAGTAGCAGGATTCATAATGACAGCTGTCTACTTCAGCCTCTGAATTTTCCATTTTATGCCTCTTTACACAGATATATATTTATTCAAGTACTTCTTTCTGAGCACTTAGTTCTAATAAGGGACACTATAAATATATTCCTACTCACAGTTGACTTTGTTTACCTACCATTTGTGTTTTCTTTTGAAGTAACCTTTTACATATAATTGTTCACACTTAGATAATATTATGATAAGCAAAACCAGAACTTTCATTAAAGAATGAATAGAGACAAGTACAATTATTTTTAAAGACAAGCAAAATGATATGCTTTAAATAAAGCCAGTGTTTATTACTTAACCATTATTTTATGTCCCTGGAGATCCTTACTATATAATAAAAATTACTTCATATGAGAAAACCTTACTGTTTATTTTTAGACACAGTTAAAATATTTTAAGTATTATCATACATTTATTTTTATTTTTTCTGGATAAAAATTGACTTAATATAGATTTTATATATATAAATAATACAAATTAACATGTTATGCCAAGACACCATTTTATTTATTTCTTTTAGATAAATCTATCTTTGCCTTTTAAATCTTTCTTGAGCTCCAAATTCACATTAGCCAACTGCTTATTGGCTATTAAGAGGAAATATATATTTGTTTACAGACATTATAAACTGAGTCCCAAATGAAACTCACCAGTAGTTGTCTATCATGCCCCCAGACCTGCTCATTGTTTGGTCTTAGTCAGTGGCTCCATTTCATCTATTTCTCAACCCAGAAACATGAGAGCCATTCTTAGCTTCTCTTCCTCCTTCTTTCTCTACGTCTATTCATTTACTGGCAGTTAATCCCTACTAAATAGTAATACTTCAAGAATCCATCCATTTCTCTCCATCATAGCTGTCACTCTTAGGGGTTGAGCTACTCTTACCACTTGCCTAATTCACCACAGTAACACCTAAGCTGATCTGTCTTGATCTTGCCCCTGTCAGTGCGCTGTCTACTATACGTTAGTCAGAATGATCTTTCGGATTTTAGAAAATCTGCTGATGTTCTTCTGTGCAAGGACTTTAAATCACAGTGTGAGTCCTTTCTCACTCTGGATCTTTACAAGTGGTGTTTCCTCTTTCTGGAACCCCATTACTCACCATCTTTTCTAAGCCAACTCCTACTTACCCCTCAGCTTCAGGTTAAAATATCACTTTTTTCAGGGAGTCTTCACTAATCTAAAGTCTGAATTAAAGTAGCTCCTGTGTGTTCCAAAAGCACATCATATTTCCCCTCTCCCAGCACTTGTAGAATGTTTTAACACATTGATTGCCTCATTAGAAGAAAAATTTTTTCCTTGGGGCCACGGTTTTATCATGAAAATATAATAAAAACTTCAAAAACAAAACGGTCCTTTCTAATTTAATGAAAAATGTGTTATTTTTGTTATTTTCTGTGTGTGAGTTGTATTCACTTTGAAAAACACAGCTCCCAAGGTGAACAGACGTGTGAGTTACATATGCTTCACAAGGCCGCTGGCTCAAAACTAGCATGAGTTAAATATAACTCACATGGCAGTTTGGAATCCTACTTCCTGACTTCCATTAATAACAGATGGCAAAATTCATGAAGTCAGTCACCCACCATCGTTTGCATTTATCCAAGTGCTTGAAATATTTTATGGACTCCCCGTATATGCATTAAATACAAAGGTGAAGAATGAATCTTAACAGTATACTTTCAATAAATCTATCTATTTTGCTGAAATAGCTATCTTTTAATATTGAAATTAAGCTGAATATTAACAGTTAGTTTTCTATATAAATTAATCTCCATCCTTTAAAAAGAGGCAATAGCAGAAATTCAAGTATCATAGGGATGGATCATTGGTTCATGGAAGAAAAAAATAGTTTGAATTCAGTTCAATAAGATAATGTTGAAATTTTATAATAAAAGATCTCATTTAATGACATAAAAGAAACTTATGAAAACACTCTGTGTGCCTAGCGTCATGTTTGATACCACAGTATTTACAAAAATTATTTTTATAACATATTTGTTCCACACTACCTACTCAATTTGTTCCAACTACATTGGGTTCTTTTTTGTCCCTTGACTTACCAAGGCATACTCCTATGTTAGAGTTTTGTACTAGCTGTTCCCTCTACCTGAAATGTTCTTCCCTCTTTCTGGAAAGCTAAGTCTCTCACTTAATTGAAGTATTTGCTCTAATATCATCTCTCTGAGACCTACTCTAAGCAACCTCTTTAAAATTTAAAAATGACCCTGCTAGAGATACCCCACTTCTTAGATATCTTATTATGCTTTTTCCCCCTATATAGTCATATTCTTCAAACATAGTATTTAACTTATTGTGTTCCTTATTTATTGGCTGTCTCTTCCAAGTATACTGCCCCACCAGGACAGAGATTGTCACGTTTTGTTGTTGTTCAATAATGTGTCTCGGGTACCCAGAAAAAAAGCCTAGCAAATAACAGGTGCTTAACACATACTTGTAAAGAAGCTATCACAGCTAATGGCATAATAACTCTTCACAAGATAAAGCAGTATATGATTAATTTCTGGAGCAAATGATACCAATTTAATGGCCAGGGAACTTCATATTTTTTTTCATCCCCTATTGGAAGATTTTTAGTGTATCAAGAAATCCCTAGTTTTCTCTCTCCTGCCCTTTCCTCCTTTATCTTTTAACCATGGGCCACTGCATAAAGAATGTGTTTTGGCACTTATTATCATTTATATAATTTCTTTAAAATCATTTTGATTTATGAAAAAAGGGCAAACATTGCAATATTTGATCATTCCTGTATTATGTTAATGTATGTACAGACATAAATAAGAATATGAACTTTTATTTGTCTCAGTATGACTCATCTTGCCAATACAACACTCAAGTAAATTATTTCTAAATAATGGAAGGATGTATTTATAAAAATAGTAGCCAGCCAATTAACAATTTCATGTACTAAGTTTATCCTCTTCTCTTTCTTCCCCTTTCCTTCTTTTTTTCTTTTTTCATTTCTCTTCCTCTTCTGACTACTTTTTCCCTTCTAAAAGCCAGTGATGATTTTGATACTTACTTTCTTGATGTCTCTTTTTGAAAGAGGGGGATTCATATAGAAAACTAATGTAGCTTCATTTCATATTAAAAAGTGAATATCACTACACAAAATAAAGTTACACTTTGAATTTTTGGACATTGGTGACTAGATAAAAAAATCAGTTAAAGGAATCATCTGTTTCTAATTAATAAAATCAAATGATGGCAACAATCCATCTAACATTTCTCGTATTCATGTTTGTTAATTTTCATTTTACTTAATGCGTATCATGAATATTTGTAATACTAATAGTTGTATTGTAATATGCTATTTCTATCTTTTAGCCAGACTTCTAAGATTTGAAATTAGAAAGAAATATTTTTCCACTTATTTCTCACTTTATAAATACTGTACTTTGTCTTGGCCAAAAGATGCTTGCCACCTGTTCTACCTATAGGAAGCCAAAAATGTCAACTCCAACCAATGATTGATAGTGATAAGCAGAAGGAAAAAAGATTGAAATTTTTCTTGGATGGTCATATTTTCCTCAAAATAAGAAGGAGTATTCAATCATGAATTTTTATTGAATTAATTAAACTTCTAAAATAATTTTAGTAGAACTATTTTAAAATATATAACAACATTTTTGGTATGAAGGCTCAAAATTCCAAGTTGTTGTAAATGAAATTACATGGCCTACAGCCCTAGTAACCAGTAGCATCAGTAACACACATTATCTGGGATACAAAATATGATAGATGATGTGCGATCACGTTAGAGAATGAATCATATAAAATATCAACTGAAATCAATCTTTTTTCATAGCTATCATGGGTACATGGAAGTCATATTAGAAATGGCTTAAGCTTCTGTTTGATAGAGAGTAACATCAAGGTAGATGTGGATAAAAAACTGAAGTTCATCTTTCTATCAAACTCCTGCCGATCTCTGAAGAAGGTCAATAATTATGTAAGGACACAGATAAATGCTTCGTATTTCCCAGCACTGTGAGTGACTGAGCATGGCTTTATGTCTGTCCAAGAGAAACCGCCAGAAAATCAATAAAGAAGAAATAACCCTATGGAAAAATTTAGATGTGAAGATTTCCATCTTGTTATTGAAGGAATTACTTACAAGGCTGAGTACTTGTAAGTATTCATGTTTACCTACCAATATACCGTACTACTCAGCTTAACTTTTGGGTGCTAGTCATTTTCATACAGGATGAAAAATGATCAACTGCTCCTCATTTCCGTCACAACCCTGGTGTGCTGCTTGCTGTCGGACTTCTGTCTGCATGAGTGAGTTTTCTTGCAGGTTAAAAGACTGAATTCCCTCTTTTCCTCTCCCTTCAACCCTGAGCCTGCAGGGCAGACAGACAGAAGCACACATATGATTAATACAGCACAGCTGCAGGAGTGAGTCATTTGCATATGTATTAATAGAGGCAAAAAAGCCCAACAACAATTAAATTATATACAGAGACATTCTGCATACTAAAGAACATATGCAAATAGGCCGGAAAAAGTACAGCCAACATTTTCTCTGACTTTTCCAAGCCCATATGGGCTAGAGTCAGAGCCCAGCAATTTTCAAGAGTCTCCTTCAAGGAAGAACCTGTTAGGAGCTGCTTCCGTAGTTATTACCACCCCTAGGGGTCCTGGGAGGTGTTTGATATTTGGACAATGGAGACAGTACAGTGTCTTTTCATGCTATATCTGTATTTCATCTGCTTTCAGCAGTTTCATGGTGTCTCATTACATGCTAACAGAAGCATCAGTACATGCGTGCTTTTCGTCAGTGCCCCCTTTCATTGTAACGACCAATCAAATAAATGCTAAACTTTAAAATTATACGTGAAGTTCTATTATTGCCTACACTAAAGGAATATAACTGTTAGTGCCAGGGTTTCTGGTTATGAGTCCATGCCCTTCCTCGATGGCATCTTGTGTTCTCTTAATCAAAATATGTTTTAGGTGACTCTAAAATGTTTCTGGGCTAATTAGTGTACATAAAAGGATTGCTAGGCTCAAGGCCAACGGTAGCTATAATTCTAGGAACAATACCAGTTTATTGAAATTTTAAAATTATTCTTTTTTATCTTATCAAGAAAAACAGAACTATTCAATTTTCTAGTCTTGGCTATGCATAAGAGAGAGCAGCTAATATTCTTCAAGTTCACAGATTTTGTTTATCTTAGAAATGTGTTCTTCAGCCTATTGTTGGTTTAGTTTGTGTTGCTAGTATTCTTTAAGATATTCAAGGAATGTTTTTATAGACATACTCAACCTTGGGAGTAAAATTTTACAAAACTTAAAGTTACAACCTTAATAGGACCAATAAACCAAATAAAGACAGAGGCCCCTTAAGAGGAACAAATACTGGGTATTTTTGTTGGTACCAGGAAACTGTTGAATATTATCCATTATTTGGTTAAGTCAAAACATGGAACTGGAACATGTAAATTGCATTGCATACAACTAGGAACATAGGTGGAAGTCTTAATTTATTATATACAGAGAAATTTAATTATAAACAAAAATTATTATCTTAGGGGATAATTAGAGGGAAGATAACATAAAGACTAATGAAACTTTTTTATTACATTAAGGCATTGTCTTTAGGTTAATAGAGACACTATTATTTAGTAAGGGGCAGTATAACATAATGGTTATGAGTATGGTACCTGTAGCCATTGTGCCTTAAATCATGATACTGTTACTTACTAGCTCTGACTTTGGGCAAGCTACCTAGCCTCTTCATGCCTCAATTTTCTTGTTTGTAAAATGTGGGTATAAATGATATTTTACTGTGAGGATGAAAGGAGATAATGCATGTTAAGTGCTTGGAGTACTAAAAGTATTATCATTTATTAACTAATATGTGCTGGGCAAGAATCATTGTTTTGCATTATTCACGGATTAATAAGTGTTATTAGTTGGTATTTAAACTATTTTTTTATTGCCTAAAGGAAGTCCTGAAAAGGAGTGATGGCAGACTTTTCATATGTGGGTTTACTTTGTAGAGCAACATATAAAGCAAGTCAATAAAATTAAGATAAAGTATTTTATTTTTGAGGAAATAATTTCATTCCCCTGTGCAGTATAATATAAAGGCCCATCACAAGAATCTGCAGGAGACAGTGAGTTTACTTATCTAGAACCCAATCTGGGTAGTTACTTGGAGTGTCATGTTCCATATTTTGCTATTGTTCACTCTGTATTTCAGTATTTGTATCTGTAAAACGAGAGTAATGCCTCTAGTGAAGTCCTGTTTTTCCATAGGTGTAATGCAAATAAATTGTTTCTATGTGTCATCTATAACTATTCTAAATAAATACTAAATCTAAAATAAATTATTTTTACATAGGTACTTTTAATGTAATATGCAGTTTTGTAATAAATAGCATCAAAATGCTTTTTTGTATAGCCATTCAAAGCTTACTTCATTTTCTAGATATGTCAGTAGAACTATACACTAAGTATTCTGCCCCTTTCTTGTTCACAGCTAAATTATTTCTCAAATTGAGAAATGCTATACATTTTTCTTTTCATTATTTTCTTTGAGGAAATAATTTTATTTCAATCTTGAATGTGAGGGTGAGTTATTTTTATAAACTCCTACCATCCTGGAAATTTTATTTGTTCAGCAAATGTTTATTCTTTGTTAGCTACTGAGCTAAGCATCATAAGGAATGCAAAGATGAATCAGTCAAGGATCTTTGGTGGATCTTAGAGGAGACTGAAATTTAAGAGAATGAATGGAATATGAGAGGGGAATAGAGTTTGAAGAAAGGCAAACAACCTGCCATCCTAACAAGTTTGTCTGAAATGGCAAGGACCTCACAGATGTTTGGCAACAGTTGTTGCAAGCTATTCACTGGAGTCCAGTGTCTCCAAGCATCCCTAAACAGTACCATTGACTTTATTTGTTTTATATATCAAGTCTACTGGTTAAGATTGGATGTTTGGATTAAAGATTCTGCTTCTAAACAAAACTTAAAACCATTCTTCAATTCCAACTCCTTAATTTTATAGACAAGGCAATTTAGATTCTAAATAGTGACCTAATAGAGATGTTAACAGAAATGTGCCCAGAACCCTAGCAACTGAAAGTTAAATCTAGCTTCTTCTCACTTTTCCATGATATCCTTAAAAATAAGGGCACGCATTTGTATATATTATTTTTAAGTTGTTTTGTATAAAAGGAGGGGGAGAGAAATTGCTAATTTTGCACTTAGACCATTAAATTAAGGAAGGATGAATAAAACAATGGTTAGGATTTGCATATTGGTAACAATGGCAACCTTCTGAATTGCTTTTCATTTTGCTGAGTTCAGTGATTGTGCTCTGTGAATTAATTCTTTTGTGGAAAGCTATTGAAAGATCAAGGAATTTAGAAAACAAAACAACAGAGAAGCATGCTGTTTCCTATCTATTTGTGCATAGAAGGTTCAAAGTGAGATTGTTTACAGCACTTTGAACCTTCTATGTACAAATTGTTGGTATTTTATTTGCTTCTTAGAAGAAAGATAGTATTCAAAGATGATTATATAATCATGCAGATAAGAGTTTGCAGTCATGAATGAACTGTTCTGACAGAAGGACCAAGAAGAAAAACCATATTACAATTTTGAGCTGTGTTTGGTTGGCAACTGTTTTCACAAGACTTGAAAATAGAGCCCTATTTGATTCCTCTAGAAAAAAAGGCTTAAGTCAGCCCAGCACATTTCAAATTTGTTGTTTCCTGCGGAAGTTTCTCAGTATTGTCCTGCCAAACTGAGGGCATGAAAAGAAGGAAGGATAGGGGGATGTACCCCAGTTATTCCAACTTTCTTAACCTTGACCTTTCCCTTGATACCATACTCTTTTTTCTTATCCAACCACTCTTTGGATGAAGGAAGTGGACAGGAAGAAATGGAGGAAGAGACTGAAAGTATGCTCCCAAACCTTTTTCTGCAATGAGCGTTGGGCCAGCATAATTAATACCTTTAACATGAAATTTGCAACAGTGTTCTCTCTTGCTTTCCCCATTACCAGTTCCTCAACATATAATAATGATAATAAAAAGTAATAACGTTGATGACAATTACAATTACTTCCTGTTTGGAGTGAGGCAAAACTATAGAAAATATTGTCCCCTCATCTGTAGTAGTTGCTTTAAGATAACAAAGATGTTTCCATCTGAAATTTTGCTATACTTTTTAAATCCTACTCTCTAAAATATGTGCTCTAAATATTTTTCATATGACTGGTTTCCCCCTAATTTTAGTTCCTTGGTTTAAAGGAATTTTAAATTATTAGAAATAATACAACTAAAATATTTGGTTAACATATAGGAGATAGACCAAGATACCTAACCAAACAATTAAAAATGCAAAGGCCTTACATGTTCTTCATTTTTATTCTTGCCTTGGTTTGGTTCACCTTGCTTCTTGTTTCCTTCCAGAGCAATTTCAGCTTTGGATATTTTAGTGTGATCTTAGACACAAACTAGCATTAAATGCAATATAAAACCATGAGATATATAGTTTTCATACGTTCGGCATTTCTACGGCAACCATTAAGTAGTATACTACTGGCATACTGGTATAGTAATCAGTTAGATGACTTAGATTATTTTGAGCATTTTCCTGTTTAAAACATGTTCTCCTAAATTCTATTTAGACATGTACAAATGTTAAAATAAAGCTTATAAGTAATAATATTTAAATGGCATATAATGGATTATGAGCTTGAACTCTAGAATAATGTAGACCTTATTTGCACGTATCTTTGGTCAAGATATTGAATACTTCTTAATCTCAGTTTCTTCAACAGTGAAATGGGATAATATTTTCCTATATAAAAAAGGTGTTTTAAAGATTAAATGAGATGATATATACAAAATACTCAGCATAGCATAAGCTGCTGTTATAATTATCACCTGGATTCAGGAGTTTTAAGTGGAGAGAAGAGAGCCTAACAAATTCTTTCATATTTCAAGTTAACAAGTAATTTTCATGGGTGCAGAAATTATATTCTGTAGTGCAAAGGTGTATGGCAAATAGAGAAATCCATCTTAATTTGAGTTGAACATCTTTTTTGGGAGTCAGTTCCTCATATTTAGTGCAAGTAGAAAGTCTTTATGAAAACAAAATATCCTTTCAATATAAAAACCTTTTCTTTTTCATGTCAGATTACAAAAACCTATGTTTCAATTCTTACTAAAATAATTAAAATAATGTATTTCTCTATTTCTTTCCATTCCATAAGAGTTACCAGAGCTTTGCTTTTATGGCAAGCATGGATAGTTATTTTTGAAAGGAATGAACTTTCCACTTTGAAGGGAAAGCCATTGTGTTATTGAAAAATTGTAATGTTTTGTTATAATGAAGAGAGTTTTACAGCAAAAATGGATAGTTAGGGCATTATAAAGGCAGGTAAAATAGTCTAACCATGATGATCCCTTATAACCTCTCATATTGCTCAACAAATACCACAATGAATTAAAGGTTCTAGTCTCAACCTGCCTCTGAAGTGATGTGTGAATCTTGTCTAAAATCATTTAACCTGCCTAGGACTCAAGTTCTCTTATTTGTTAAATCCATAGAAGTCCTTCCACATCTCATGGAGGACAGGGTCAAGTGAGGTAAAAGAAGCACCAAAGTAGCCAGAAGCTCAGAAATCCCCAACAAGAACCTTTGGAACTTGCAAGTAGACTTCCCTGGTTTGTGGATATGTTCATGAATGTGCTGTCAAGGAAAATATGGGAGAAGGATGATGAGGCAATTACTGATATGAAGCTGTCAAAAGAAATGCTTTGGAACCTTGAAAATAACCAAGCTAGCTCTTAAGATCCAATTAAGCAAGAACATTTTAATTATTCTCATTACATCTCCATCGAATGAGAGGGAAGATGAGCAGCAAGCAGGTGGGACCAGTGCTAGATTACGCAAAGACAACCTAGGAACATTAAGAATGTGCCTATATACAAGAAAAGAAGGGCCATCTAGAAATAAATAAATGACAGTTTGACATAAAATGTCTTCATAGTTGTAATCACAATATTGTTTCATTTTGAGTTACACAGCCAACTGGATGGGCACTTTTTTTTTTTGTCTTTAGGGTTCCAAAAGACTTTAAAATAGCAACTTCCAAGACTCTACCTTTTTGTTCCTGTTTCTTGAATATCTCTCTCTGTCTCTCTTTCTCTGTCTCTCTTTTTCTCTCTCTTACTTTTGTCTTTTTTTTTTTTTCTATTTCTTCCATTTAACTTTTCCTCTGTTTTTAACACTTTTCTTCTGTTAATTTCTATCTATTTCATTCTCCCCCTCATCTCTTTGTTTCATTTCTTTCCTCCTCTCTCTTGTTCTTCAAGGTCTGGGTCTCTAGCTACTTCTTTATTATCCCACAATTGCAAAAAATGGAAGAACTATCTTCTTTAGAAATATTAGCTTGTTAGATGAACATTTCTATTAGTAATTTTTATATGAGCACGTGAGTCAAGAGTTGGAATTGGAAATTCCAAATGAAAAGGATGAACTATATCAAGGAAAAAGGTATCTGGGATTCTTTTTGGATCTAAACAGAATTTATAACATCCTAAATATTAGAATATACTAGCCTAAAAATGTTTTAATCCATAATTCATCTCCTTCTATTAATAATCCAAATATTGCCCTGAGTATACAAGGAGAGAGGATTTCTTTTAGACCATAACACCAATAACACCCCCCACTTTTACCCATTCTCCCATTAGAATTGTATGTTTTCAAAATATGCCTTAAAGATTGGGAAGGAAGTGTGAGTTCTTTTGGCAAAGAAAAACATAGGGGTGGAAGCACAGCTTATTATTTCTATACTAAGAAAGTACTGCAAAATTGGTTTCTTAGCATCAGTTGAAATGGAAAGAATTGCTTTTCACCTTGTTTACTTGATAGTCTACTATCAGTACTTTATACTCCTATTATCTCAAATGGTGTGTGGTGACCCCTGACTACCTACTCTCCTGCACACTTAAATCATTTCTTATTCATTCTTTATGGCCATATTATAGGTATATGGAGATCAAGCTAAATTTTCTAGTGTTTTAGAAAATCTTTGTAATCTATAATGTTAGCAAATTCTCACTTTTTTCTACTTCTTCCTTGGGAAGAAGGGCCAAAATGATTAAGAATCAAAAGTCAAAGTTGGTGACCAAGATCCTTTTTTTTTTTTTGTATTTGCATCTTTTATTTTTTAATTTCTAAAATTAACATACAATAAAATTGTTATATTTTAGAGTTACAATTCTGAGTTTTAACTACGACCACAATCAGGATATAGGACAGTTACGTCAACCTCCCAAATGCTCTTGGTCTCTTTGCCAACCCCAGAAAGGAATTCCCCAACCTCGTGACCGGGAAGTGTAAGCCTGGCTGACGAGACAGTTGAAGCTGAAAGGGAAAAGGAGTCAAGTGTCTTGCATTTTCGCAGGTGTTCTTTCAATCTCTCCTTTTTAACACGGCTATCAACTCTGTCGAGTATCCTAAAGCCCAGCATTTCTTTGCTCATACTGTAGAGAGTAAACATGTGGTTTTCTTTTTATATTAATTCTTCATCTTATTTTGCCAGAGTAAAGAATGAAATATTTGGCCAGGCCTGGTGGCTCAAGCCTATAATCCTAGCATTCTGAGATGCCAAGGCGGGAGGATTACTTGAGCTCCGGAGTTTGAGACCAGTCTCTATTAAAAATAGAAAAGAGACCCAGTCGCTACCAAAAATAGAAAAAAATTAGCCGCACAACTAAAAATAGAAACAAAAATGAGCCAGGTGTGGTAGCTTGTGCCTGTAGTCCCAGCTACTCAGGAGGCTGAAGCAGAAGGATCGCTTGAGCCCAGAACTTTGAGGTTGCTGTGAGCTAGGCTGACTCCATGGCACTCTAGCCTGGGCGACAGAGTGAGACTCTGTCTCAAAAAAAAGAGAAATATTTAATTTCTGCTTTTAATTTGTTTTTTAAAATTTTGGTTGTGACTCAAAACTTTACTACTGTTTATGAGTCCTCCATAGGTTTTCTTTATCATGGTAAAATGTATATAACTTAAAATGTTTCATATTAACCATTTTTTGAGAAATAATTCTGATTTTTTTACTGATTTGCATTTCTATTTTATTGAAGTATAATTTACATATCATGCTTTTACTCCATTTTAAGTGTACAATTAAATGATTATTAGTAAATTTACCAAGTTGTACAGCTATTCACATAAATCAATTTTAGAGGATTTCCTTCCCCCTTGAGACCCCTAATTCCCATCCCCAACTACATTTCAAGCATGCCCCTCCCCTCCACAATGCTCACCACATCTCTCGGATGTGGGTCTACCCCCCACCCCACCCCCGAATCCCTAGTGAACACCACCACCATTTGAGCACCATAGTGTTAATCAATCAGTACCAATTTGATGGCGAGTACATGTGGGGCCCATTCTTCCAGTCTTGGAAATAATTCAAATTTAATTTTGAATTTTTTTTCTTTTCTTAAATTTCAAAATATTAAGAGGGTACAAATATTTTCGGTTACATGGATTGCTTTTGTAATGCTTGAGTCATGGCTATAAGTGTGCCCATTATGCAAATAATGTTCATTGTACCAGGAACTAGAAAAGGAAGAGCAAACCAAACCCATATTAACCACTTTCAAATGTACTGTTCAGTGGCATTAAGTACACTTACATTGTTGTGCAATCATCACTGCTATGTTCCTCCAGAACATTTCATCATCCCAATTTGAAACTATATACCCATTAAACAATAACTCCTCACTCTGCCTGCCCCCAGCCACTGCTAACCAGTGTTCCACTTTCTGTCTCTAAGAATTTAACCATTCATACTTCATATGAATAGAGTCATACCATTATTTGGCCTTCTAAATAAATACAGCTTATTCATTTAGCATATTGTCTTCATTGTTCATCCATGTTGTAGCATGTGTTAGAATTTCATTCCTTTCTAAGGCTCAATAATATTCCATTGTATGTATGTACCACATTTTGTTTATCCATTCAATCCATTATCCATTGTTTATCCATCCATTTTGTTTGTCCATATCAATGGACATCTGGGTTGTTTCTGCCTTTTGGCAATTGTGACTAATGCTGCTTTGAACATCAGGCATACAAATATCTCTTCAAGATCCTGCTTTTGATTTTTTTTTTCGGTATATACCCAAAAGTGGAATTACTGGATCATATGGTAATTCTGTGTTTTTTTGGTATGGTTTTTTTAAAATAATTGCTACCCTAATGGGTGTGAGGTGATATCTAATTGTGGCTTTGGTCTGCATTTCCCTAATTATTATTGATGTTGAACATCTTTTCATATGATTATTGGCTAATTTTATACTTCTTTGGAGAAGTGTGAATAAGATTTTTAAAAACAAAGCTTCTGGAAATTGATTCCTGGATAATTTTTGCTTTTTAATTTTTTTCACTTTAGGCAGGCCTTTAATATTTCTTGAATGAAAAGGGATGAATGAATAAGTACTATCTCCAATTAATATCCAGAGCGTTTGCTTCGTAAGCACTAGATTTGCTACTTGGGGCCGTTTCCTTAACCTGGCTAAGCTATATTTTCATAATCTGAAAATGAGAATAGTAATATTACCTGCCCCACAGGATTAATATGCAGGTTAAATAATCATGTAAAACGCCCTTAACACAGTAACATATCAAGATGAAATTAAAATTTGATAATAAAAACATATTAGCTAGTATTTATAATTATCTAACATACCAAGTCTTGTAATAATACTTAAATACTTTGTGTTTCTCTACCACTGTTCATATGTTAGGAGTTCCCTTTTATAATATTCTAAAATATTTTTTAAAAGCATAAGCATCACAGGATCTAGTTTAGTTGCTTTCAGGAAATATTTGTTGTTGACTCAGTGAGTGAATGAAAGCGTATGTGGTAGGGGGAGGGGGAGTGCACACACAGGCAACTTTTGTTGCATTTGACCTGTATGGGTTAAAAGTTTCACTCTGTGGCTTTTTTCATTACGAGTGAATCCAACATATGTGTTGCCTCAAACACTATTGGATTGATATTTAAAGAACTGTTAAGTCTCCGGCAAGGTATTGAATTTAAAAAAAAAAAAAAAAAAGAGCAAAAGTTTTTCTTTTTGATATCTAAAACAACTATAGGTGATTTTTATCAGAATTTTGTTTCTGATTTTTTTCTGATTTATCCTGTGGCATTAGCAATATCGTATCCCTTATTCTCTGTCAATAAAATAATATTTACTAATTAAATTGATGAGAATATAACATGGCATTTCTATAGGATTTTGTGAACTTTCTATTAAAGTTTATGGAAGTGTGACGTACTAGAAAAGTGCAGGATCAGTAGTAAGTTGATACGATGTTTATATTCTTTAATAGGTAAATTTTCCCAGTTATATGAGAAAATGCTACTGGAAAAATATGTGTTTCCTGTACCAAAATATTTTTACTTTAAATCAGATTGACTTTATCTTTATTTTTTTAATCACCCTTTTTATTTTCAAACTGGTTGATATCTGAGGTTGGTGTTCACGTTCTGATTTCAACCAAATGTCTAAGTGTAGGATCAGAAGAGGAATAAGCGATGATCCAAATAAAAAAGAGAAATGTTAGATTTTTTTTAAAAATCTACTTTGTCACTTCACTCATTGAGTATGAACTGAATAGACTTCTAACCCTTAAAATACTTTTTTTTCCCTCTTTTTATTGCCTGGAATCTTAAGAGCTTTATCATTTGCAGTCATAAAATGAAAATATACACCAAACCCTCAAAGGGCAAGTATGAAATTAAATTATATTTGGGCAGCTGTAACCTTTTAAAACGATCAGATTCCAGTTAATGTATTTCTTCCTGTTCCAAGTGCTGCCATGGTGTTTGATGGTGGGAAGCAGTCCAAAGGGCATTGGGAGATAATAAATTCACTGTAAATTTCACCCCAAGGCATGTCTCGATACACCAAGGCCTCCATTTAGCAAGGCTGACCTAAAACTCTTGTCACATCCAAAGGTCATTTAGGTTGGGGTTGGTGTGTCCCATCTATCTTTCCTTGATGTAAAGAGTGACAGTTGAAACAGGATTGAGCTCATAAACAGTCATCTGAATATGAAAAAGAAGCTAGCTTTGGAGTGGGAGGGGAAAGTGAAGAGAAAACTACCTTTTACATCAGGACGAGCAAATGCTGTGCTTTTTGCAAAGTCAATAAAGAGTTGATTGATCTCCCAGCTTCTGTTTTAGAGCAACTGTCAGCTCGAGAGAGGCATTACTGGATTTGGTTGATTTTGAATCTGGTACTCTTTCCTCTTTTATTTATATTTGTTTCCAAAGCCGGGGGTAATGGTTAGTAAGCATTTTTAAAAGAATCTGATGTTTCCATCCTCCTTTTACTTTAAAATAATACTTCTTCCCCCCTTTGCACTTGTTCTCTTAAGTTAATATACCAACATATGAGAATAAATGGGAGAAAAATTGTTTTAAAGAAATAGAGTTTAATGTGGTCCTGGAAAATAGTGATTTTTTTTTCTAATGCCCTTTTAGTCATGTACTTTCTAAAATTGGGATAAAATATGCGTAACATAAAATTTACCATTTTAACAATTTCAAGTGTACGATTCTGTAACATTAAGTATATTCACAGTGTTATATAACCATCATCACTATCTGTTTTCAGAGCATTTTCATCATCCCAAACAGAAACTCTGTACCCATTAAACAATGATTGCCCATTCTTCATTCCTACTTCCCTCATTCCTTGGTAAGCTCTGTTCTGCTTTCTGTCTCTATGAATTTTCCTATCTTAGGTACCTCATCTAAGTGAAACAAAATATTTGCCCTTTGTGCCTGGCTTATGTCATTTAGCCTAATGTTTTCAAGGCTCATCCATGTTGTACCGTGTATCTTTCAACCATATGCTTTTAAGAATGCCTTCAGTTCTTTCAAAAACAAAATTCATATATAAATGTTAAGAATCATGGTTAGAGAAATTCCCAATCACAATAATGGTTAATAATATATAATGCCAAATGGAGTAATATGTAGTGTCCACTGGATAGAAATAATGAATGATTGAACTCTTGCAAGTCTCCTTGGGGATAAAATTTTAAAATATTTTCATGAAGGCAGAGATAGTTGTTCACTGATATGTTCCAAGTATCCAGAACAGTGCCTGTTACATAGTAGGTGCTCAATAAATATTGAATGAATGAATCAATTTAAGGCAAAAAAGCAGAAGCTAAAATACTTGATTATTTCTTACTACTTTGATGATACATGAGAAATATTGCCTGTGAAATATAAAAGGAAGCCTGTTGCAATCAGAAAATCTAATGAAATTATAAGCAAATTATAAATACAAGGTGCTATTGGAGTATGTTTTTGTTATTTTAATTGATTTAAGGGTTATATGTATTTTGGGTAGTGCAAATGGCTCATTTTTACTATTCCTTATCTTATTCTTTTTTAAATGATCTAGAAAAACCTAGCTTGGTAACCATGAATTGAAGCAAAGAATAGAATTTTATATGATTAAATTTGTGGTATAAAGTATATAGGAAAGAGCAAATATTTAAATAAGGATGAGATTCAGAATGTTGAAAATTATATATTCAGCTTTATTCTATATTCTGTAATTGATTTGGAATCAATTTAAATCATGTAAAAATGTGATTAGGTAAATGTTGAAAGTGGGTTGTAGGTGAAGCAAACCCTCCCCATCTATTCTCCATATTATATCTAGACTAATCTTGTAGAAATGTAAATCTAATTATGTCATTCCTCTCCTTAAATTACTATAGCTTCTCATCTACCTTTCTAGACATTTCTCTTACCACGATGAGCCTCCCTGGCTTCCTTTCAATATCGCAGACTTCTCATGCTCCCTTCCAGCACAGAGTTGTTCTCTAATCCTTTTTCCTACTGAATGTATACAGTTGTATCAGCTTATCCTTCTGACCTCCAAGTATTCATAGAGCAGTGTTTCCTGATCTGCCTGTCCATAGCATAGCTTTCTATTGCATGCTCCCACCACACCATATACTTTTATTTTGTAGTATTTCCCACATTTGCAATTTTACATTTCATTTGTATAATTATTTCACTGAGGCTTTCTCATTCTATGTAAAAATCTGTGCAGCTAAGGACCTGGAATAAAATTGGTGCTTTATATTTTTTGAATGAATAAAAGCACAAATGATAAAAGACAGTAAGTATAACAACTTTCTCCATATTTCACAACATTGTCCACTACAATTGTTGAAATGGCTAAAAAAATTAGCAAATTGTGAAAAAAACCAAGCTGAAACATTTTTTCCTGGCAGTGGCCAAGGGGAAGAAGAAGGATGAAAGATGCTAGGAAAAATTTCCTCATGGATACTTCACTTTTTTCCTGTCCTGCATCACCAATAGTTCTATTTTTTGTTGTTGTTGTTTTGTGTTTTTTTTTTACTTTTTTAAAATTTCAGCATATTACAGGGGTACAAATGTTTAGGTTACATGTGTTGCCTTTGCCCCACCCGAGTCAGAGCTTCAGCCCACCCTCTGTTGGAAGTACTCTCTGAATTACCGTATGCTGGCTTGCTTAACTCTTTGCTTCAAAGCACACCCAGACCCTACTACTATATTAAAATGATCAGAAAAGAGGTTCTTAAAGCATAGTGGTTA